>BJCO01465450.1:0-13478 GCA_018326465.1 Flaveria floridana
TAGCTACCCCGAAGGATGCACACAGGGTCAATCATTGAGATTGACAATGAGGTGAGCGACCCTGTTGTCGTAAAAGACTCAGATAAAGTGCAATCATTGAGATTGCCAATGAGGTGATCGACCCTGTTGTCGCAAAAGACTCGGATAAAGTGCAATCATTGAGATTTCCAATGAGGTGAGCGGCCCTGTTGTTGCAAAACACTCGGATAAAGTGCAATCATTGAGATTGCTAATGAGGTGAGCGACCCTGTTGTCGAAAAAGACTCGGAAAGATAATGATAAAAGTACAGAATGAATGAAAGTTAATGAACGAATGATGAAGATAATAATGATATTACCTTATTCTACGTATGATGTGTGATCACATGCAAAAGTAAAGAATAGTTCTTAAACGAAAGTTAAGTATGTTTTATTATAAAAACTAGGACTCACTCAGCAATGCTGACTTTTATGCATTTTTCAGTTAGCAGGTAAAATGTTACTGAGGATGGCACGCGGGTGAAGCTACTCGGCGGGGCATGTCTGACATCCATTCATACATGATAATGCTGTTGTTTTGGAATGCAATCGAACTATTATTTTGTAACCTGATTAAACCACGGTGTATTGCTTAACAACAGTGTTTATAGTGAAATGAATGGCTTTTGTTAAATTAATTCTGCTACTTAAATTTGTATTATGTAACGTTTTATGTAATTATTGTTGTGAATGACCAACTGTGAGGTGCCTGGAAACGGGGCCTTACATGAAGGTAGAGCATCAGAAGCCATACGGGAAAATCCAGCCACTGGATATACCCGAGTGGAAGTGGGAGCACATCACCATGGACTTCATAACGAAGCTACCTCGTACGGCGAGGGGGTATGATACCATTTGGGTGATAGTCGACCGTTTGACAAAGAGTGCTTGTTTCCTACCGATCCGCGAGATGTATTCATCCGAGAGACTGGGGGATCTATTCATCAAGGATATTGTAGCTCGTCATGGTGTGCCGGTATCTATTATGTTTGATCGCGACACCGATTCACATCAAAGTTTTGGAAGAGATTTCATGATGCAATGGGGACGAGGATACACAATAGCATAGCTTATCACCCTCAGATAGATGGTCAATCTGAGAGGACGATTCAGACGCTCGAGGATATGCTCCGAGCATGCGTAATCAATTTTGGAGGAAGTTGGGATGATCACTTACCGTTAGCAGAATTCTCATACAACAACTGTTACCATTCTATCATTACCGTTAGCAGAATTCTCATACAACACCAGTTACAATGCTAGCATTGGTATGCCACCATATGAGATGCTATACGGTAGGAGGTGTAGGACGCCCGTGGTGACATTGGACAGAAAGAGTTGGGGATCCTTAAGGTGATCGAGGCTACAACTGAAAAGTTAGAAAAAATCAAAGCCTTTATGAAGGCAACCAAGGATAGACAAAAGTCGTACGCTGACAAAAGGCGTAGACCGATTGAGTTTAAGGTGGGCGACCGAGTTATGTTGAAGGTCTCACCTTGGAAGGGAATTATCCGGCTCAGAAAGCGAGGTAAGCTGAGCCCGAGGTATATAGGACCTTATTGAATTATTGCACGAGTAGGAGAGGTAGCCTATCGATTAGATCTACCCGATGAGTTAAGTGGAATTCATCCGACGTTCCATGTATCTCATCTGAAAAAATGTTTAGCCGTTAAAGATATGATTGTACCGATATGTTTAGCCGTTAAAGATATCTCACGAAGTGGATTAACGGCTCAATTACGTGTAGCAACCAGTGGCAATCATCGACCGGAAAGAGAAGATGTTAAGGAATAAAGTAGTTCCACTGGTGCGTGTGCAGTGAAAACACCGAAAGGGTTCGGAGTCTACGTGGGAGACTGAAGAAGAGATGAGACAACACTACCCACAATTATTCGAAGAGTGACGGATTTCGGGGACGAAACCACTTTAAGGGGGGTGGACTTGTAACACCCGGGCGTCTTGATAAAATAAAAGAAAGAAAAGCAAAGAGAAAAGGAATGAGAAAAAAAACAAAAGTAATTAGAAGAAAAGGAAAGAAACATAAGTGGAGGGGGTAAAAGTGTAAAAAGGACAAAATAATATTATTATTTAGTTTAAAGTGGGCATGGCCGCCCACTTCTCTCCTATACCAACTGCTTGACAGTTTTAGAGAGAGAAACCAGAAAGATCTTCGACTTTAGAGTAAGAAAGTAGCCGAACTTAGCCAAGGTAAGCAAATTTTAGTATAATTGGTTCGGTTTTTATGGATTTTTGACCATGAAACTGATTTCTACATGTTCTTATGTGCGTACATGTGTTCGGGTATGTGTTTTTGGCATGTTTAGGTGTTAGAAACTTTTGGAGAGTTCAAGTTCAAAGAAGTTAAGCTTGTGAAAAGGTGAGTTTCTAGACCCCGGTTTTACATGTTTTTAAACGTTTTGGAGCTAGAAATGCATGTAAAATATTTTTATATATGTTATGTATTTAACTGTATGTATATGTTAAGAGTTTGGGTGTTTTATGATTGTTAGTGCCTTGTTGATGTTTAGAATGGCAGTACCAAGCCTAGAAAGTGTTAAGATGATGTTTGGGACTGAAAATAAATTAGAAACATGCATAACAGGTGGTCATGCGCCCAAACACGGGCCATGCGCCTGAGAATTTGCCTTAGAAAAACTTAAGTAAGGTTAATGCGCCCAAACAGTAGCCCATGAGCCTAGAAAATGCCTTAGAAATACTAAGTACATGTTGATGCGCCTGAACAGTAGTTCATGCGCCTAAGTTTGCCAAAATGCCTAGGTATAGGGGTGATGCGCCCAAAGAGACTCATGCGCCTAAGTGTTAAAACGCCTAAGTAAGGCTTTGCGCCTCCTTAGTGGGAAAACGCCCAAGCAATCCTCATGCGCTCGAATATTGCCCATGCACCCAAAGACTTAGAAAATTTTTCTGAAATTTTTGAAAAATCAGAATTTTAGGGTTTGACCCTAGTTTGACTTATGGATTATATTGGCCTATTTTAAGCATGAATATGTGGTGGTCTATGGTTAGAGAATGTATAATGATATGATGAATATATGATATGCATGTGTATATAATGTGTTATTTTTTAATAGTTTACAAAACGAATAAATATATTATATTAAATACGTTATGTATTATGTTATGACTTTATGTAATATGACGCATGTCTAAATGAACGTAAAGCATAACATAATGAAGTGAAAGATAACAAAGATGAAAAGTGAAATGTAATGAATGAAAGAATGGCTTACAAGCAAAGAGAAAGGAGGTGCATGACCATATAGTCGTTAGCTCAACTGTGTGTGGTTTTAATCCTTCCGAAGGATGCATATAGGGTCAATCATTGAGATTAATGGGCTCTTATGGCATGCCCTAGGTGACTGGGTCAGCTTCGTGCATAATGTTCGGGGTCTATTTGTAGACCTCAGGCCTAGCATCAGCTTCGTGCACAATGTTCGGGGTATTGTACATCGATTCATATGAAAGTAAAAGAATGATGAAAAGTAAGACACGAAAGAATATGAATGAAAGTAAAAGAATGATGAAAAGTAAGAAACAAAAGAATGTGAATGAAAGTAAAGAATGACGAAAAGCACGAAACGAAAGTATGAGAATGAAAGTAAAAGATAGTGAAAAGCATGAAATGGAAGTATGTATATGAAAGCGAATGTAAATGAAAAGAATGGAATGAAAGTATGTATAAGATGATGAAAGATAGTAATAAAAGTATGAAAGAACGAAATAAACAATGAATATTGTTTGAATGTACGTATAATACGAAAGTAATGGATAGTATCTAAGAAATATATTTTGGTATATAAAACACACAAGGTATTTTGATACTTATAAACCTAGAACTCACTCAGCAACGGTGACTTTTATGCATTTTCAATTGGTAGGTAACTGTTGCTGGGGATGGTACGAGAGTGAAGCTACTCGGCAGGACAAGACTGACATCCATTCATATTTGATGATAATATTGTTTTGTAATAAAATTAAACAATCTTTTGTAACAGATGAGCAACGATGTATTGCTTAACAACAATAATTATAAATGAAATGAATGGTTTTTGTTAACTTAATTCCGCCGCTTATCTTATGAAATGTATAATGATTTTAAATATATGTGCTATGAATGTCCAACTATAAGCGTTTTGGGAACGAGGCCTTACACAAGCGGCTGGTGAAGGGGCTGAACCTGGACCTCGGCCCCCGCCAACTCGTGTGGGTCCACCAACGGCTCAGGAACCCATTGACACACCCTGGGCCCAAGGAGGGGGGGACGTCATAGAATGGTAACATACATGGCAGCGGAAACAAACCATCATAAGAGCACACAAGTAGAGAAATCACATGGCATTACACTAATTTAACAAATCCGGGGCTATAAAAGTTGATCCCGGTCACAACGGTAAAAATCCAGTACAAGACAATCCATGAGTTTATAAACATCAAATTAAGTTGTCTAACAATAAATTCAAGCTAAATAATGTCATGTGGTGGTCACGGAACTAGGTCTTCCATAAAGGTTCTCCAATCCTACCAAGCTTCCATCAAGGATTACCTGAAACATGCTCAAAAAGATTTTGTGTCAACTAAAAAGTTGGTGAGTTAAAGTGATTAAAGTTTAAAAACAACAGGAGTCCTGAGAATCCATATGTTAATTTTAAAATCATAAGTCTCACTGTTGTGGGATCACAATCAACCCTTCACTCAGTCCCGGCTAGCCTCTTCTAAACTTGTGTTTATACCGGTTAACCCATAAGGAGAACTGAGCCTCAAACAGTGCACTATACCTGTTGGATGGTTCACCATCGTATCTTATAAAAACCTATCACATGACACAAATGACCCCGTAGGATCTCATGTGGTACCCTTCCTATAATTTCATTGGGTTATGATGGAAGGCACTGTGTGTGGAGGATTCCCCAAGTAGATCTACCCATATAAAACAAACGATTTACAAAAGAATTAATGATTGTAACACAAAATATAGAAGGTCATAACAAATATTATAACACAAAAGCATCTAATAATAGTATGATAATAGATTCAATTAAAAAATAGCATGTTCCATCTCAAAACAATAGTAAAAAGGGATCACTAAAACTCAATTTAGAGTCAAACAACGGTTTCCTTAGGCACAGAGAGAGTCCAAGTCTTAGCACCCTATTAACAGAATATATATATAGTAAGTTATATGTATTCTTAGATTATGAAAAGTGTAATTAAGTGTGTTCTATGGTCACAAGTTCATTTAGTTTCTTTCCTTAAGGATTTGTATCAAAAAGTTTCCTTTTTAGGAAAGTTAGGGTTTTCAACACATGAATGATAAGTTTTATGTTTCTTAGAATTTTTTAATGTAACAATAAGTTTAATATAAGTTTTTACTCATATGTTAACTGAAATTGTTGTCATATTTACGGAATTTACAATTTGGTCCCTCAAGTTTTAAAATTTACAATTTCTACCCTAAAGTTTGATTTCTTTGCAATTCTTGACCCAATATGATCCGCATTAATTTATTAAGGTTTTTATAACTTATTTGTGCCTCTTTAAACTCTTTTCAGAATTTAATTATTGAAATTCAAAATACAAATTTTAGTTTCCGGTTGCGGTAAAACCGACACTTTTAAGCGTCTAGTTTTTAGATCTTTTAATTTCAACTTATGATACCCAAGTATTACTCTTTAAGGAATTCTAAAAAATATTATAATTTGTTTTATAAGAGGTTTTTTGGGTTATTTAAGCAAAAAAGCTTCGTTTTTTACATTAAACCGTTAAGACTCGTTTTTAACCGGAACCGACCGACCGACCAAATCCATTTTCTTTCATCTTTTCAAAACAATACCTTTTTGACACTTCAAACTTACTGAAATAAGGTGGGTTTGAGGAGTTTCAAGGTTGTTAGGTTATTTTTAAATTTTTACTAAAAAGTTACCCGGTTAGACTTATTTTTCCAAATTTGAAATCATAAAAGCAACATATTACTTCCATAATTCATCAAATATGATTTTTACCACTAAAATACCTTATTTAAGGCCTGAAAAAAATTAATTTTTAAGTTTTTCATATTTTGACCAATTTCTTGAATTGTTTTCACTTTTCGGGTCACCAAATAAGCTTATTAGGTCTATTTTTCCCATTCATTTTACATTTTCAGCAAGATCACAAGTGTATACACATTTAACATCACCAAACAACTGGAAAATACATAAGTTCATGGATTTTTCACACAACACATTATTGATGCCTTTAAAGAGTGTTTTTCATCATTTTACACATGTGTAACCGCTAATTTTCGTGCATAATCATCATCATATATTATAACTTTCAAACCAGGTTATAATATAGTTCATAAAATGTTTTAAGCAGGTTTCTAAATTTGGTTGAAAGGTTTTCAAAACAGTTTGGTTTTTGGTGTTTAAACACACGAAAAAGAGGGTTTTCGGGTGAAATCTTGTGATTCAACGCTTGGCTCATGTTCTTTCTTTGGAGTATACCTTTTGTGAAGTTGATAGTTCCACAAAGATAGTGATATATCCTCAAGTTTCTATTTAGAACAAGATAAGTAGGATTTTTGATAGTTAAGAGGAGTAAAACTCAAGAAATAGCCTCATTCTAGTATAATGAGGCTTACTCTTTGGATGTTCCACGTTTTTAAGAAGGTTAGAAGACTATATGAGCTGATGTTTCATGAAATATGGCTGGAGCTTCTTGTTCTTGGAAGTTCTTGCAAGAAACTACACCTTTTAGTCACCTAGTAGGTTGAACTTGCTCCAAATTCGTGTTGTGCTTGATGGGAACTTCGAATATGGCTGGTACAATGAGAGAGTGCAGAAGTACTGTTGAAGAGTGAGAGAGTGAATTCATGAGTTTAGAGAGAGGGAGGAGGTAATGGTAGTATGGAATGCATTTATGGGGAAGTGAAGGGAAGAGGGTGGAGTGTTTAGGTGGTTTTGGTAGAATCAAGGGGGATCGTGAGTGGGTGGAGAGGGAGCGGACGAGTTTGGGTTTTAGTGGGTGTGTTTTTATTATTATCTTTTTTTATCAAATTTGTAAGTAAAAGTTGTAGGTGATTTTTAGTAAGTTATAATTTTACAAGTATTAATTGGGTTCATATATATGTATATGCATATACATGGCCGAAAGTGTGTAGGCACACACACTTATATATTTGTTTTGATTAACATATTTATTTATTATATAGTTATGCTAGTTCCTCGCATTTTCTAAAATCACCTAATACATTCTAGACTAATGCAATACTGTGGTAATAACATCTAAGGCAATCAAGCATGTAAATCATTAACATGGGAGAAAGGAATAATGATAATAATATTAAAATAAAATAATGCTAGATCAAATTAGGGTTTAAAGTTAGGACCTTGGGGTCAGTTTTTAAATTCTCTCACCGTTTAGGAAATTTCATCCCGAAATTTAGCTTCAATTAGTTTGCACTTCCTCTTCTCATCTGCATTCTTCTTGTCCTCAGTTTTCCCATGCTTAGTCCAACCAGCCCTAACCAGGTCGTTAGTCAAGCCACTGGTGAAATCAACAGCAACTTATAGGCTTGTGGGCATGGATGACCAAACCATGCCTCTAACCCTAGGATGTAATCCCCAAATGAAACAGGCTACACCTTTGGATTCTAGCATCACTAGGTAAGGCACCAGTCGACACAAAGCCATGAAACGGTTGATGTACTCTGTATAGTTTGAGCCTTTCATATCCAAGCTCAGAAATTCAGCCTCCAGTTTCTCCAGTTGGTTGATCGGACAGTACTTGTTAGTAATTAACTCTCTGAATTCAGACTTATTTGCCTTACAGCATCCCTGGCTCAGGGTTGAATGATGGTTTTCCACTATTCCAGTGCTAGTCCCTTGAGTGATTGCGAAGCAAACCTTACCATGAACTCAAACTTGCACTCACTTATGTCTAACATGGCCTCAATCTCATCCAACCACCTATAGGTCTTAATCGCACTCTCAGTGCCGTAGAAGTCATTCAGTTTACAAGCCATGAAGGTTTTGTAGGAACACCCATTCCTTATCTTCTCAATATCATCATTGTTGCCTTCATCATTCCTGGGTCCATCGTTTCTAGTTGTATTTCCCTGATCTGCGTTAATCTGGGCGATAATGGTTGGAATAGCATTAGCAATTTGCTAAGCCACTAGCTTAGCAATCCTCTGATCATCCTCGTGGTTGACGTTCTCTACACGTGGTGTTTTTGGAGGGGTAGGTGGTTGGTTGGGTAGGTGGTTGGTTTGCACCCTGGTTCCTAGTTTGTCTAGCTTTATCATTTCTTCCTCTGGTAGCTCATTTCCTTCCAACACAAACTCATAGTCTAGGTGGCATTCTGGTGTCATCATAGATAAACTTATTTAGCATTTCATAAATATGGTTTCAAGTATCCTATTACATCAATTTCATTCTTATTAGTCAGGATTAACAAGTACATGGGAATTATATTACACACTATATGACATGTATAGTTGTTTTATTCAATTAATAATGGGTGAATTTTCTACGGGGCAACAAAAATCAATTTCTCAACACATGGTAGAGCACATTCCAAATTAATTCACCATGTAAAAATTAGCATCATAAAGCAAAAATTTCATAGATAGTCAAATATAGCTTCAACCAAACAAGATAATAATAGTATCATAGTTTCACAAATTGGAAGGTGTCATCACCCCTATAATAATAATAATGTCTGAAATAGATAAAATAGTTTCTTCAAATAGTTCCAAAGCCTACCACCAAATAATCAGATATCACCCCATCATCACTACCACTTCTTCTTCAGCCACCTAAACCAGCCCGTACTCTTCTTCTTCTGCTCCTGATGCAAGCATTGAACACCGTGAGACGCCATCATATCCTGGAACTGGGCGTACTGAGAGATCCACGTAGCATGCTGAAGAGTCACCTTATGACGCTGAATGGCACTAATATGTCATTCAACTTAGGGTCTGAAGGACCAAAATCACTAGCCTGATGGCTAGACTGGGAGTAGGGGTCTCCAGCAAGGACCCTCGGGCCATCATACATGCTATGCCTAGGTGGCATCCAATACTCATCATGGGGTTGGCATCTAGGCAGGTCAATCACCGGTGGTGCTGGTGAAGGGGCCATCATAGGTGGAGGGGGCGGCATCCTAAAGGAAACAGATGCACCTAGTCTAGTGCTCTTATGCGGTCGCGTAATTACACGTGCTCCCCTATTCCCGATAGGCGGGATAGGTGAGTGAGTAGGTGCAGCGACATGTGGCGAGTGGGAACACGTTCGGCTCCTATCATGGAATAATGGTGAAAGAGTCCTCCGAGGGTTTAATATCGTCCGATGTCACCGAAATCCATCCGGGATGGCTGCATCATCACATGTACTCCTCATACTGTGACTGGGGCATTGTCCTCCTAAGACTTCAAACTGGGACTGTCTTGTCAGCTGGGTATGCATACGCTTTTCTTTTATTAGCCATAGTTCTTGAAATCCTGTATAAGATTGTCATGAGTAATTTGGTTTCTCATAGCTCATGACAATAATAATAATAATAATAATAATAATAATAATAATAAATAATAATAATAATAATAATAACAATAATAATAATAGTAATAATAATAGTAATAATAATAGTAGTAATAATAATAATAATAATAGTAGTGATGGCAGTATTATCCATTATTAGTATCAGCATAGGGTTACAAAGTATAAAAAGACAATTTATAAAGCTCGACCTCTCAAAACATTTCCTAAATCATCAACTCCATTTAAAGATATATTTTATCATCACTTAGGGGTCCATGTTGGAATTTACAAATCCGGTAAATTCATGATTACGTTGATAAAGTGTAATCATCAATTTACCTAACCCGCTTACTCCAACGCATCCTAAAGCAAGGACAGTCCTAAGGTATCAGGGTTGTATCCTAGGGTCTACTAAGGTAACCCTGACTTCTCTACAACCTGTGACTTTGATACCAATCTATCACACCCCGGGCCCAAGGAGGGTGGGACATCATAGACTGGTAACATACATGGTAGTGGAAACAAACCATCATAAAAGCAAACAAGTAGAGAAATCACATGGTATTACATTAATTTAGCAAATCGATTAGTTTATAAACATCAAATAAAGTTCAATAAATTCAAGCTAAATAATGCCATGTGGTGGTCACGGAACTAGGTCTTCCATAAAGGTTCTCCAATCCTACCAAGCTTTCATCAAGGGTCACCTGAAACATGCTCAAAAAGATTTTGTTTTAACTAAAAAGTTAGCGAATTAAAGTGCTTAAAGTTTAAAAACAAAAGGACTCCTCAGAATCCATAAGTTAATTTTAAAATCATAAGTATCACTATTACGGGGTCACAATCAACCCTGCACTCAAGCCCGGCTAGCCTCTTCTAAACTTTTGTTTATACCGGTTAACCCATTGGGAGAACCGAGCCTCAAACAGTGCACCATACTTGCTAGATAGTTCACCATAGTATCTTATAAAAACCTATCACATGACACAAACGACCTCTCAGGATCTCATTGTGGTACCCTTCCTATAATGTCATTGGGTTATGATGGAAGGCACTATGTGTATGGGATTCCCCAAGTAGATCTACACATATAAAACAAGCAGTTCACAAAAGAATTAATTATTGCAACACAAAATATAGCAGGTCATAACAAATCCCACAACATAAAAACATCTCATAATAGTATGACATTAAATTCAGTTCAAAAATAGCATGTTCCATACGAAAACAGTAGTAAAAAAGGATCACTAAAACTCACGTTATAGTCAAACAACGGTTTCCTTAAGCACAGAGAAAGTTCAAGTCTTGGCACCCTATTAACAGAATATATATATATATAGTAAGTTATATGTATTCTTAGATTATGAAAGTGTAATAAAGTGTGTTCTATGGTCACAAGTTTATTTAGTTTATTTCCTTATGGATTTGTATCAAAAAGTTTTCTTTTTAGGAAAGTTAGGGTTTTCAACACATGAATGATAAGTTTTATGTTTCTTATGAATTTTTTAATGTAACAATAAGTTTAATATAAGTTTTTAGTCATATGTTAACTGAAATTTTTGTCAAATTTACAGATTTTACACTTTGGTCCCATAAGTTTCAAAAATTACTTAAAAGTTACCTTGTTAGACTTATTTTTCCAAATCTAAATTCATAAAAGTTACATATTACTTCCATAATTCATCAAATCTGATTTTTGTCACTAAAATACATTCTTTAAGGCATGGAACAAATTAAGTTTTAAGTTTTTCATGTTTTGACCAATTTCTTGAGTTATTTTCATTTTTAGGGTCACCAAATAAGCCTATTAGGTCTATTTTTCCCATTCTTTTTACATTTTCAGCTACATCAAAAGTGTATACACATTTAACATCACCAAAAAACTGTAAAAATACATAAGTTTACTGATTTTTCATACAACACATCATTGATTCCTTTAAGGGTGTTTTTTTCATCATTTTACACATGTGTAACCGCTAATTTTCGTGCATAATCATCATCATCATATCTTTTTTGTGACTTTCAAACAAGGTTATAATATACTTCATACACTGTTTTAAAGCATGTTTTTAACTTTGGTTGAAAGCTTTTCAAAACAATTTGGTTTTTGGTGTTAAAACACACGAAAAAGAGGGTTTTCGGGTGAAATCTTGTGATTCAACCCTTGGTTCACGTTCTTTCTTTGGAGTGTACCTTTTGTGAAGTTGAGAGTTCCATAAAGATAGTGCTATAGCCGCAAGTTTCTGTTTAGAACAAGAGAAGTAGGATTTTTGATAGTTAAGAGGAGTAAAACTCAAGAAATAGCCTTATTCGGGTATAATGATGCTTACTCTTTGGATATTCCATATTTTTAAGAAGGTTATAAGACTAGATGAGCTGATGTTTCATGAAATATTGCTAGAGCTTCTTGGTTCTTGGAAGTTCTTGCAAGAAACTACACCTTTTAGTCACCTAGTAGGTTAAACTTGCTCCAAATTCGTGTTTTGCATGATGGGAACTTTGAATATGGATAGAACAATGAGAGAGTGAAGAAGTTTTGAAGAGGGAGAGTGTGAATTCATGAGTTTATACAGAGGGAGGAGGAAATGGAAGTTTGGAATGCATGTATGGGGAAGTGAAGGGAAGAGGGTGGAGTGTGTAGGTGGTTTTGGTAGAATCAAAGAGGATGGTGAGTTGATGGAGAGGGGGCGGCCGACTTTGGGTCTTAGTGGGTGTGTTTTTATTATTATCTTTTTTTATAAAATTTATATTTAAAAGTTGTTGGTGATTTTTAGTAGTTATAATTTTACAAGTATTAATTGGGTTCATATATATGTATATGCATATACACGACCAAAAGTGTGTAGGCACACACACTTATATATTTGTTTTGATTAAAATTTTAATTAATATATAGATATGCTAGTTCCTCAAATTTTCTAAAATCACCTAATAAATTTTAGACTAATGCAATACTGTGGTAATAACATGTAAGGCAATCAAGCATGTAAATCATTAACATGGGAGAAAGGAATAATGATAGTAATATTAAAATAAAATAATGCTAGATTAAATGATTAACATGGGACCTCAAATCGCCACCATTCGCGTTATCACGGATCGCAGGCCACCAGACGTGATCAGAGTCATCAGCCCCTCGAATCACAGCCATGGTGTATCGGCTCTCCAGTCTCCGCCTCCGTATAGAGGCCACTGACGATAGCAAACTTTCTAAGTGACATGCGATGCAGGGCCCCAAACATCCTGAAAGACACCTCCGCGGCCTCATGACCATCCGCGATGTCATCCTTGTCTAGCTCGGGAAGCTCCTGTGCACGGGGACGGAAGGTGAACGTGCTGTAAAACTCCACCGTGAGCTCTCGATGTGTAGGCAAATCCATGCTAAACATCTGTTCCCACGGGCTGTCCTCGCCTATAATCTCCATAAACCTATCGCGCTCGCCAACGAGATCTAACCACTAATGTGTGAAAACGGTCCCCGGTGCGGGCGGTTGTCCTCTTAGAGTCCTGAACCGCTCAAATGGTGTAGTCCCCTTATCGAAATGAATATGCGGGCAGTCGTCAATCCCGGTAATAAACGCAGGGTCGACATCCATATCTGAGAAAAAATCCGTATTATTATTATTATTATTATTATTATTATTATTATTATTATTATTATTATTATTATTATTATTATTATTGTTATTACTACTACTATTATTATTACTATTGTTATTACTATTATTACTACTATTATTACTATTATTTTTATTATTACTATTATTGCTATTATTGCTATTATTGCTATTATTACTATTATTACTATTATTACTATTATTACTATTGTTACTATTGTTACTATTGTTACTATTATTACTATTATTACTATTATTACTATTATTACTATTATTATTATTATTACTATTATTACTATTATTA
>BJCO01465452.1:0-10568 GCA_018326465.1 Flaveria floridana
GTCTGAAAGACCTCACCTAGAGTCTTGTAGTATAGATGTAAGGTTAGAGGTGTCCAGCTGGAATCAAAGTATTTCAGGCTGTAGGTAGTATTATATATATCTTCTCCATGTAACTCTTTAGAAAAGCGATTTGAGTCCAAGTGTCTTGTAATCCTAAGAGTTGAGAAGCAATATATAAAAGTACCTTGAAAATTACTTGCTGTGTTAATTTTCTTACTGCTTGCTACTTGATATATTGTGATCAACTCTTCTTAAAGACTGCTTGCTGAGTGTTGATTCACAGTGAGTTGAGAGAAGAACCACCCGAAATCGATCCTGCACTATCTTTGTCCCCTTGAACCATTATTAAACTTCCATCCAAAGCATTGAGATAGAACATTTTTAGTTTACACATAATTTGTGCTTCATTTGCAGCTAACAAATCCATTCCCTATATAATACCGAAATCCCCTAAAGGCTTTTAAGTATATATGTGGCCCTTAGTCCCTATAAGGTAATCTTAAGTAGCTTCAACTACCCGGTGATTGATTTTACTAATGGCAGACTCTACTCTAAGGTCACTTCTACCTTTATAGCCTTGCATTTTAGTCATGAACAAAATACAGGTTTTATGAAACTTTTCATTTACAACTGAATAAAAAATAACAAATGCATAAAGGTTATTGGCAAGGTTCGTAGTTGACACAACGTTAAGGGCCACCCTTTCCTCCTCCTATGTCAAGGCATAAGCCCTTGTTATGGCGTTCAGTTTCTCAACAGCTTTCTCTTTTCCTCATCCACCTCCGGTTTTCTACTTTTGGTAATTCTAGACCATGTAACTAGACTCCCTATAGTGATGGCATTTGATTCCATTTGAGGCACTCACTCAATATAGTGCCTCTTTCCGTATTTCTCACATGTTTCATGAGCTTCACCATCACTTTCTTGCCATTCTCACCATGAAGATTTCCACATGTTCATTTACCAACTAAAGTCATCTTTTTTTATGGCTTTTCTATAATCATTTCCATTGAAGATAACTCATCAAAAAATTAAGCTCCACAAATAATTTCAACTTTTGCTAGGCACTTACCTTATTAAAGTCTGAACCTAGGAATGTAATCCTCAAACATAACATCTGATCCTTCTCTCCTTGGGAATGACAAGACAGTGCCCCGAAAGTTCTATTTCATTGAACATTGAAGTGTACTTTCAATGTATCATCGACTCAGCCTTTAAATTCAAAAATTCCATCCTAACCCTATCAAACTCATTTTGTAAGCAAAACTTCTTGATGACTAACCCTTCCCACTTTATGTGATCATTCTCCTACTCACACTTAACTTGTTCTATTATTTCCCACTAATGCATCACCTCAGTTCTGAACAAAACTATGGTAAATTTTGCAGCTTAGTCTGTACAACATCTACTTATTTTGATGGTGGCTTCCATTATTTACACCTAGTTGAAAGTGGAAACTAAATCAATCTTTCCATCTTCTAAAAGTGGGTTAAAGCCTCTAAAATACTTTTTTGCAAGTAGCCGCATGCAAACATTGCGTCATTGGCAATTATAGTCAACCCTCTAAAAACTGGGTGTACGATAACCCTTACTAGTGGTGCACCACATCCTAGAAATGGCATATGTGTTCCTATGGAGGTGCCCCGTCCCTCCTGTGCATCACAAATCATACCTCATTTTATTCTTGTAAGTAGAACCTATCAATATGTCAAACAAAATCTAAGTCAGTTATTGTTTAAGCCTTTTGTATGTTAGATATCAAAATCAAGTAATATACTATCATTTTCTATTCATTCAGAAAACTCAAAATTTTTAGAACTTATATTAAATGAAAATCAAACAAAATCTTTTTGAAATTTTTCAGTCATATTTTTAACTCACCCTAAACCAAAAATATTTTTCACAACCTTTTGATTTTCTCACCATAAAATTATGACTATCAAAGGAGAATTACAATTTCTAAAGATTTAACTAGAAACTTAATACGAGAATAATCAAAAGCCTTGGTGAACAAGTCAATAATATTTGCACCAGATGTGATTTATTTTACATGTATAAGTTTTCTATCAAAAGAATCATGAATGAAATGCATGCAGATGTCTATGTGTTTCATCTTAGAATGTTGAATGTGATTCTTCATAATATTTAGAACTGTAGAGTTATCACACCAAATAATGGTGTTATAGATGTTTAAACCCTAATCAGTAGTTCTTGAATTCAAACAATTTAGGAATAATAGCTTGATTCAGCCATGTATTCAGCTTTTGTAGTGGATGTGGAAACATTGTTATGCTTTTTGCATTACCATGAGATCAACCTATTTCCAATAAATTGACATCTACCTATTCTTGTTTTACGGTTTAAGTTACAACTACCATAATCACTGTCAGTGTAAGCATATAAATTGACTTCAGAATATTTAGGATACCAAATCCCTAGTTGTGGTTGGCCTTTGAGATACTTAAAGATTTTCTTGAAAGCTTTCATATGTGATTCGTTTGAAATATTCTAATAACATGCACACTGACAAATAGGAAAAATAATGTCCGGCATGCTTCTAGAAAGATACATCAAGGAGCCAATCATGGATCTGTACAAATATTAATCAACATCCTCACCTATTGTATCTGGAGCTAAAGTAGGACAAGAAGACATAGGAGTTGGAACAATCTTAGATTCTTGAAATTTATACTTATCTATGATAGTCTAAACATACCTTTCTTGATGAATTAAGATACCCTAATCATCTTGTTTCACTTGAATTCCTAAGTAAAATGAAATCTCTCTAAGAGAAATCTCAAATTTCTTTTTGACTACTACTTCAAACTCCTTACATATATCTTCATTTATAGATCCAAAGATAATATCATCAACATAACTTTAAACAAGGATAAGATCATCACCAATCTTTTATATAAACAAAGTTTGATTAATAGCTCCCTTAATATAAACATTTGCTAGAAAACATTCAGTGCGAGCGGCACACCAAGCACGTAATGCTTGATGTAAACCATAAAGAGCTTTGTCTAACTTGTAAACATAATCAGGATGATTTGGATATTCAAAACCAGGAGGTTGACACACATAGGTTTCTTCTTTCATTTTCTTATACAAGAAACTAGTCTTGACATCGATTTGATACACTTTGAAGTTCATGAATAAGGCACATGCCAGAAATATACGAATATTTCGGTCTAGCTACGGGAGCATATACTTTTTCATAATCCAAGCCTTCAACTTAATAGAATCCATATACAACAAGTCGAGCATTATTGTGAACATAACACCCTTTTCATCAGTTTTGCTGTGAGATGTCCACTTTGTTCCAATAGGCAACTTATCCTTTTATAGCTCACATAAATGCTAGATATCAAGTTTCTTTAACTGCATCAATTCATCCTGCGATGCTTCTACCCAATTGTTTTCTTTTAATGTAATTTTAATATTCTTGGGCATAGTTTGAGCAATAAAGCATCCAAAGAAACTTGAATTGATTGCCCCTGACTGACTTCGAGTACGGACACCATCAGATGGTAGAACAATAATTTCATAAGTTGTGAATTCTTAGTTGTGGAATAGCATCTTCAGCAATAACTTCCTCCAAATTACAAATATGACCAACAGGCTTGTTTTTAATAACTTCACCTTCCAGTTGATATACAATCATTTCTTCTTATGGATTATCACACATAGGAGTTTCCAATGTAACTTCCTCAGTAGAGGAGTCATCAAATGGTACTCGAATAGTTTCAACAGAAAAGTCTTGTGTGGAAGATGTAGAAATATCTGGAGGAGTAGAATTGTGTTCAATAACAGGTTCTTGATCTACCAAAACATTTGTAGAAGCATGTTCTTGTAAGGAAGTGGAAGAATATAGTTGATTATCATGAATATTTAAGGATGAAGTTTGTTTTGAAGTAATCCCAAAAGTATTTGATAAGGCGATAAAGGTTGCATCAGAGAAAATATCAAATAATGTCATGCTGATTCAACTGGAATCTACAGAAGTAGAAGAAGTAACAATCTCAGCCTTTGCATCAAGTTTTGATTTCAAATCAGTAGTATATAGCAAAGTACAACAACAACCAAATGCTTTAAAATATTTGACTTTACTTTTATATTTAAAGAATATTTAATAAGGAGTTTTTATTGTTGTTTGTTAATCAAAACATGATTCTAAACATAACATGCAGTATTGACTACTTAAGTCCAAAAGAATAAAGGTAAATTTATAGCAGAAATCATTGTTCGAGTAGCTCTAATCAAGGTTTGATTTCTTCTTTTAGCAACTCTATTTTATTCTGGAGTTCCTGCAACACTAAGTTATCTGGCTATGCCCTTTGAATCATAAAAATCATTTAAGATATGATTATAAAATTCGGTTCTATTATCACTTCGAATACATTTGATTTTCTTATTAGTTTGATTTTCCACAAGTGTAATAAACTTTATCAGCAAATATGAAGTTTCATCTTTGTTGCTAAAAGAAAACCGAAGTAAATTTCACAAACTTATCAGTAACAACTAAAAATATAGTCGTCTTCCCAGATTTAAAACACTAACGGAACCAAAACAGATCCATATGTAATAATTGAAGAATTGAATCAATATAATTGTGAGAATTGTGTTTATGAGTAATTTTATGTTTATTACCCTTGGAACATGATAGAAAATATTCAACAAGTTGAAATTCTTTTATTGGTAGACCAACAACATGATTTCCTCTCACCAATCTATTCGTATTCTTGATATTGACATGTCATAGTCGACGATGTCATAACATTAAATCACTCTCCGAGACTTTTAATAACAAGTAGGATGTCATTAACAAAGAATATGAACTATTCATTTCTAACAAGTAAGTATCTTTGTCTCTCGAAGTTCTTAGTAATACCCATTTATCAGGTATTACGAAACCTAGTTTGATTATTATTCTTTTAAAGTAAAGTGTGTTGAATAGTTTTTATCACATATTTAAGACACACTTAGCAAATTATGTTTTAACACCTCAACATAGCTTACATCCTCAAAACTCAAGACTCCGTTAGTCACAATACCTTTCTTAGTGATCTTACCTCAAAACGCAAAGATAACATATCCACCATTGTGTTGTTAAAAATTATGTAACAGTGAAATGTTACCAATCATATGTCTAGAACGCCCGCTATCAACATGCCATAAGCTATCAATAGTTCACCTTTGTTATTCCTAAACATATTAAGAAATCATTTAGTTTTAGAAACCCAAGCCATCGTTGACTTAAAAGTATTATGTTTATCTAAATACGTTACTGATTTCAGTATTATATCATGTTTGTCATTAAATGATTAACATCGACAGGTTCTAAAAATATTATTTTCATTTTGACTATCCATACTTGAATGGGCATTAACAATTTTGTATCATGTTTTCTTATATTCCTAGATAAGGGCTTGATCTTTCTTTCATCAAAATCTTGAGATTGTTGGATCTTATTAATTTTATTTTGTCTGTTTTAGATTTATCTTTGTTTTGGCAACAAAAATGTTTTTGATTATATGAATTAGAATTATAAAATTGTTGTCTGCATATTGATTTGTGTTGGTGAACGCAATTTCTTGTCTTATGATTTGGTTTCCCACAAATAAAGCAACATGATTTATATATCTTATCTGAAGGATACAATTTAGTTACACTCGTGTTTTTTTCAATCTATTTATGATAACCCATGAAGTTATCATAGATCCGGCTTTATTATATCTTTGGCCAAGTGATTTTGTAACAGATTCTCTTTTCTTCCTATTAACATTTACTGTTCTAGCTTGATCTGAAAGTTGTGAAATTTCTTTATCTTTTGATCAGACTCTATAATGAATATGGCATGGTTAGTGTCTTTGGAAATTTTGGAAATAGTTGTTGGAATTGGACCGGTCTTAATGACACCTAAACTACACACATCTTGTTTCATAGAGTTAGAATCATAAGAAGATTTATTTTTAAAGAATCAAGAGTGCATTTCTTTAAAATATAGTCTTTCTTATCTATATTGTCTTTTGAAACAAATATGTTCTTCAATTTAGTTTTCAAGTCAGATGATGTTTGATTTAAATTTCTTTGTTAAAATTTTTGTCACTGTGCATAATCTTTGCAAATAGCTTTCTTGTTTTGTTGAACATGTTGATCAACCATTCTTAAAAATAGAAAAACCAAGCTTCTTATTAACAACTAGAAACAAATTACAATTGGATAAATTTTCAATATAATTATTATTTTATTATTTTAAAAATATATTTTATTATCATTTTCCCATTCTTTCACCAATCCATCTTTCTTCAAACTTTCTACACAGACATTAAAATAATTGATTTTAGTTTCAGTTTTTATGTTGGATCAACAGTTAAAGAAATGATGACTGAAGGTTTAAGTCATAATTTAAGTCATAATGTGGCTAAAATCCCATACCATAGCTCAAATTTCATCTGTCAAGTTAACTGATAAATGCATACAAGAGTAATTATGATTAATGGGAGGATAAATTTTATTAAATCCAATACCACTCTTACCACCATTAATTTTCTATGTCATTTAAGATTTTATAATTCCTTCCACCATCTTTGATGAATGTTTAAATTTCTCAACTGTAAGCTTAGCTGATATGAGTTCACTAGTTAATTTATTTATTTCCAAAGGCAATTCAGCATTACGTTTTGTCAAATCATTATTTGTCCATTCTTTATCATAAAGATTTAGTTGTAATTGATAAATTGCTTTGTTTAAACCTTCTAATTTTTCTTTGAAAAGCTTTTTTATTTGATATGTGCTTACGAGCCTGATATTGAAGTTTTTTAACTTCTAATATCAAGTTTTTATTGTGAACTCTATATTTTGATTTTTCAATACACGAGTTAGAACACAGATTAGTACATACCTCAGATATGACATCAGACTTTCATCATTCTGTTCTTTCTTAACTGCTGTTAGAGTAGTCTCAACAACATTGTGCAATCTTTCATCTTTTATCTCAATCATATTTTTTATTTAAAAAAATCCTTATTGTCATTCCCAGGTTGAATCCGAACTTCTCCTTTAGTGTCTTCATTTCCTTCAGTAAAAATACCCTCAAGTAAGTTACTTGAAACAAACTTAGCAAATAAATTGTCTTCCTTTTCTTTAATTCCTTTAGTTTTGACTTTAGCAGACTAAGCGGTGAATATGTTTAGATCCAGAATTTCCATTTGATCTGACCAGTCGCATTCACCGTCAGTTTATGACATGAGTACTTCATTGTTTGAAGTTCTGGCTTTATCATTCTTTGATTCTACCTCGATAGTCACCATTCTTTTTCTACTTTCATTAGAATTGATCTTTGGTTCTATACATACCCTAGAAAAATACCCAGGTTTGTCATAGTTATACCATCTCAAACACGTCTTGTCAAATCCAGTCTTGCTTGCATTGTTGACACCAAACCCCTTTCTCCCCATTTTTCTAGCAAATTTCTTAGCTTGATTAACCTCCATAGTCATTTGATATTTTATGTCATTCTCCTATACATCATCAGGGTTAAATTGTTACAAGTCATCAACCAGGATATTTAGTACACTTAGTCTTCCTGCCATGAAAGCTTCATAGCTAGACATGAATATAGTGAATAAAGAGAAATGTTCTTTAGCAATCTAGACTGTATGTTTGGATGGGCTAGAAGTAGCAACATAGGCTTAATGAATCTTGGGTTAAGTTGGAATGGATGAATAGTTGTTTGATTGAGGCAGAGCTGGAATATACTTAGATGGCAATGAAGAATACTTAATGGCATTTATATCTTGGAATTAGGTTGCCTATGCTTCTTGAACTGATGGAACAAAAGGACTTCCATATGCTGACATATCTGTGAATAACGCACAAAGTAATTAGGGTAACTTGCCATTTTTTCATACAAAGTAGTAGCTTCAGCACCCATGGAATTCAGATGGTTTGCAGCTCTCTATTTATCCTTCAATTCTTATGACTTGATGGTTGAGATCAAGTTATTGAGTGACAGAGTAAACAAATCCTTAGTTCTTTTTATAGTTGTGCGGTTGTTGTTCCAGCTATAAAACAATGAATTCAAAAGCTTCTTGCTCACAATAATGTTTTCCAAGGCAATACCAACACTTTTCATCTTTGTCACTAGTTTGAAAAATCTTGAAATTTGAGTTTACAGGTTTTCACCAAGAATGTGGTTGAACATGTTAAACTCTTAATTAAGCATGTCCTTTTTGCTTTCTCTCATGTCTTTGTTTCTCATGATTTCTATGAAATTTTAGTTGTAATGCCATGGTTTTAGTAGCATAAGCTTTGTCATCAAGTTTCAGTTTTTCATGTCTTATTCATCCCAGAGATGCTCTAGTTTTTGAATCATTTCCCCTTGTCATTTTTGTACAGAGGAATGTAAGATCCATATTTAATCAACCTTCACATCTTTGGTTCTGTATAAATGACATGATTTTCAAACCGGTATGCCCAGTCGGCATAATCATCTTCACTTAGCAATCTCGGAGGCTTGGTACTTTGTTCCAGTTTCAGCGTCTAAACTCAGTGTAGCAGTAAGATTCTTTAAATTAGGGTTGATGGACATTCTTCAAAAGTGAACTTCTCACACGACAATTAGAACTTCTCAGCGAGAGGTTTTGTAACTAACTTTTGTGATGATCTGAACTTTTCGCGCGATAAGGAATTTTTTTATAACTGCCAAATGCAACAAGTAGAACTTCTCACGCGAAATACCAACTTTTCGTGTAATTCAGTGAACTTTTCACAAATTCCTTTTGTCGAATTCAAACTTTTTCTCCTTGAATCAATCACCAATCGTCCAAAAATGATAATTGAGCTTTAATTTAGTTAATTAAGTTCAAGTTTAATCCTAATTGTCACTAATTGATTTAATTAAGGCCATAACCGTTGAATTGGCTTAAAACTGCAAATAAGGCTTCTTTAACTGGTCTTTGATCTTAAACACCTCAAATCAAGCTAAAATCCAATAAAATCAGTCCATTCTTGAACTCGAAGTTGAATTTAAGGCTTGAAAAGTCTTCCAAAACACTTCAAGTTCAATCCAAATCGATCTTAAGCACACTTTGCTCTGATACCAATTGTAGATCGTGAGAATTCCAATAAGATCGATCTCATGAATGAAACGTGTAATGAATCAAACACGAATAATAGATTCAACAAGTTGAAAGAGATCAAGATTGAATACACACAATGTAAATAACTTTAATATGTTTCACTCTGATATCTTTGATTTCAAGTGTTCTCACAACTAAACATCAAAATCTATATTTATACTAAACCAAAAGATTCTCCCGTGAGACCTAACTTCTCGTGCGAAAATAAAGTTTTCGCGCGAAATGTTTCTTCAAAAGCTTGTTTTGATTTCCCGAGCCATGTCAATTATAAAACATTTTCATTCGACAGTATATATTCGAGTTACTATATGTTTTTACGTAAATTTAGTTTGGAAACGAGTCGCTATGATTGTGATCTATACTTAATCACGCCGCAATTGCAAATGCCTTTTTATGTACGTTTTGAATTGGATTACGTTTCAATATAATTTTTATTTAGAAAAGAGTAGGGTCATGTTGTAACACCCCGATATGTTCTTTGAAGCCGATGAAAGAAGAAAACGAAATAAAGTCTAAAGTCGGGGGACCAAACTTACCAAAACGGGAAAAAGTTTGTAAAAATGGGAGATTAAGAGGGGGAGGGCAGCCATATCCTCCCTACTCTTGTGCAAACTTAGCCAAAAGAAGAGAAAGAAGAGAGAAAGGGAGAAAAAGAGAGAAAAGGCTTGATTCGAGTGGATTTGAGAATGCCAAATCGTCGTGCAACGAGTCAACACGAAGCTCTTCTTCTTCTTCTTGTAGTTTGTGTGAGTTCTAGGACCACTATTTTACTCGTTTTCAACTGATTTGGGGCCGGAACACATAGTAAACCCGTTTTTGAATGTGTATGTGTTTGACCTATTTGGGTGTGATTGTGTTTGATGCGTTTGGAGTATGTTCTTAGGCTTGTGTGTGCTTTAATTGTGTTGTAGTATGCTTTAATTGTGAACGTTAACGATGTACGTTAAATGAACGAAAGCTAACGAACGAATGATGAAGATAATAATAATATTATCTATGTGTACGTATTATGTGTGACCACATTTATGTAAAGAACGGTTTTAACGATGATAATGATGATGATGCATGGTTATGCATGATGTATGGTATATATATGTATGATGTTGCCCTGTATGATTATGTTATTTGTGTATGATGATGTTCCTCGTTATGATGTATGTTTATCTTTCCCGTGGCTTTACATGTTATGTTTATGAATGAATGAAAAGTATTATGTAACGTAAAGTGGAAGATAATGAAAAGAGGAACAAAATGAAAGAATGCATGCATTAACGAATGAATGAATGAAAGTAAGAAAGGCTTACAAGTAAACGTATGGAGGTTCACACCCAATGAAGGGTGTTAGCTCAACCGTGTGCGGGTTAGCTACCCCAGAAGGATGCACACTGGGGTCCAATCCTTGTGATTGACCATATGTATGGG
>BJCO01465454.1:0-12876 GCA_018326465.1 Flaveria floridana
GGGGGGGGACACAGCTTCATAAGGAGGGTTTGTGTAGAAGTTACTCATTGGTCCTCCAAGGATTCCAAATTTGCATTTTAGGTTAGTAGAATTTAATTTGTAATTAAATTAACAATTATTATTATTATTATTATTATTTAATATTAGAAATTTGGTTAAGTCTAACTTGTAAAAAATATCATGACGTAATGGAGAGAGGTTAGGTTAAGGAGACGAGGATAACCTGAAAAACTCAGGTTGTCACAAAGCATCTTTCTTGGATACAATATATCAGACAAACGGGTTATAACAACTCTACTAGTCAAGTTGAAGTGTGGTGCAACGTCGATGTTCAAAGATACACTACCCCATTGCTGGAAAAGGTCTATCATTCTTCTTTGATTACAATGGATTTTTCAAGACTTTCAATCTTCCTCCTGCCTATTCCGATGACGAGGTGGCTGCTCAAATGATGTATGACATTCTGAATACTCCTAATTTAGACTCGAGCACTACTGCTTCAATCGTTGGTGCTTCTGTGGCTTGAGAGGAAGATCTAGAAGTCAATGATCACTCCTCAGATGATGAGGAGGTTGAAAATGAAAATATGAGCAATGAGGAATCTGTCAGCCCAGATGAAAGTACACTTGCAGATGATGGTGAATTGGCTGAAACCTCTGGGGCAAATCACCAACCAGCGAATAGATGAACAAGTGATTCTAAATCTAGAAAATGAAGTAGTCATGCCTACAAATCTAGTGACAAGGATTGGTGTGAATCATCCTCCAGACAACATCATAGGGGATCTTCTCTCTGGGGTTCAGACAAGAAATCAGCTGTACACAGCTGATTATGTAGCAGTGATGGAAAAGGGATACATACATGATGGGGCATATAAGTGTTTCGTTTCTCAAGTCGAGCCCAAGTATGTAGGTGATGCCTTGAAAGATGAGGCATGGGTAAATGCGATGCAAGAAGAACTTCTACAATTTTGAAAGCTAGGTGTGTGGACACTAGTCGACAGACCCAAGGGTGCAAAGGTAATTGGAACAAAATAGGTTCTTTGTTGCAAGAAAGATAACCAGGGGGTCATTATTAGAAACAAGGCATGCTTAGTAGTTCAAGGGTTCAGACAAGTCGAAGGTGTGGACTATAATGAGGCATTTGCACCAGTGGCTAGGATTGAAGCAATTAGGATCTTTCTAGCCTACACATCCTACATGAAGATCAAGGTGTATCAATTGAATATGAAGTGTGCATTTCTACATGGTGAAATTCGTGAGACAGTATACGTCAGTCAGCCCGAAGGTTTTAAAGATCCTTATCATCTGGACAAAGTTTATAAATTGGACAAGGCTTTGTATGGGCTACATCAAGCCCCTCGAGCCTGGTATGAGAAGCTCTCCACACACCTACTAAAACATGGGTTTCAAAGGGGAGTGATTGACTGCACGTTATTCATCAAAGAAAAGGATGGTGACTTACTGCTGATTCAGATATATGTGGATGACATAATATTCGGTTCAAAAAACGAAGCATTATGTAAAGAATTTGAATCTGTGATGAAAGCTGAATTTGAAATGAGTGCCATGGGAGAGACGAAGTTCTTTCTGGGATTACAGGTGGATCAGACACCCACTGGAATCTTTCTACATCAGACCAATACGTGTGGGACTTCTGAATCAGTTCGATATCGAAAATGTAACGATTGCTGGTACCCCTCTTGCCATGAACCACGATGTGGCTCATGATGAAAATGGGGATTTGGTAGATGCCACCATATATCATGGAATGATCTGATCTCTAATATATCTCATAGCTTCTCGTCCTGATACCATGTATGCCGTATGTCTCTGTTATAGATATCAGTCAAAGCCAAAAGTAAATCATCTAATTGGGGTGAAGCGGATCTTTCATTATCTGAAGGGTACTCCAACACTCGGGTTGTGGTATCCTCATGATGATAACTTTGAACTTACAGCATATAGTGACTCAGACTATGGTGGATGGAAGATGAACTACAAGTCAACATCTGCGGGGTGTTAATTTTTTGGAAGGCGGTTAGTCACCTAGAAATGTAAGAAGCAAATGTCTATTGCTCTGTCAACACGTGAAGCTGAATACGTTGCTGCTGCAAGCTGCTATTCTCAAATCATCTGGATTCAACAGCAAATGCAGGACTATGGTTTGCAATTTACTAACACTCCTATTTTTGTTGATAATTCTGCTACCATAGCTGTAACTAAAAATCGGTACAACATCCCAAAACCAAACACATCGGCATTAAATATCACTTCATACGTGATTGTTTTGAAAAGCATTTAATCGATGTAATTAAAATTAACAAAGATTTTCAGCGCGCCGACCTCTATACAAAAGCTTTTGACAAATCGAGATTTTATTATCTATTAGAGGTTAATGGCGAGGGCAGGCCTTGGTGCAGCGGTTGAAGCTGTTCCTAAGAGACCAAAGGTCTCAGGTTCGATCCGTGGAAACAGCCTCCCCATAAAATGTGGGGGAAAGACCGCGTACATCTTCCCTTAAATGGGACGGACCCTCCCTGGACCCTGCGAATGAGGGAGCTCTTTGCAGCACCAGGTACGCCCTTATTAGAGGTTAATCGCGTCAAAAAGAAAGACGATGTGATTCCGGAGGAGTCGAGTTCATAGTCCATCCGTATGTGTCTTAGTTTTAATTTTCTCTGTCAAATTTATTTTATTTTATTTTCTTTTCTTTTCTATCTTAAAAATTTCAAAAATACAAAAAGATTTTCTGTTTTAGAATTTTAGAGGGAGAATAGTTTCAGTATTTATTACTTAAAAAAGGGCGGGCAAGTAAGCTGAAAAGCAAAGACATCAAATCCGAGAAATTGATTCAGTACAGTGGAAAATGATAGTACACAGGCATCGAATTGTTTGGGACACCAAAAGGATTTTCATTTTTAAAATATTATATTAAAAGTCACTGAAAATTATAAATCTGAGAAGTCAAAGCCTAATAAGTTGAAAAATGATAGTAAGCTAGTCTGTTACTGTGGTTACATGGAGAAAGTAGATCTAGGGGTTGCATGTCCATTATATGATCTGTTGGTAGATTCAACACAATAGACTAGTAGACATCATTGGTGAATCATGTAAATTAAATTAATCAATATGTTGTGGGTTCCCATCTTATCCCTAGTCTGCACAATCAATAAATTTCCAATAACGGGTGAGGAGCAAAAAGAAAGCCATAAATGTGTGCTAATAAACAAAAACATGAGCAATGCAAATGACAAATGTCGTTGCTACGTTAACTGTATCATGAAATTGCTCTAACAAGAAGATAGGAAGTGTGCCTCTCTGCTGTGCGATGGCACTGACATGAGGATAAGCATAACCTATATATTTTAAGAATTCATTGTTGTTAGCGCCTCTCTGCTGTGCGATGGCACTGACCTAAGGCTTGGCATCTCTTTGAAAGCTCTTAGAATAGTCTCTCTTGACAAAAAAACCCATAGACCGCTCAAATATCTCCTGAGGAAGGTTGATTACCATATAAGCATGGGATCCACAAATACTTGTTGAACTAATACATCTAAATAATCACCAATGTGTGTCAAAAATCTGTGTATGGATTTAAGTGGAAAAATATACTGACAATCATTGTGGCTGCATCTCTCGATTTTGAAAATCAATGTGTGCCATGCAACAGCTCTAGCATGATTTCCTATTAGTGCTTTTGACTCTTAAATGAATGAGATTCTGTGAATCGCATATATAATGTTCTCTGTTATTGATATAAATACAAAAGGTCCTAAATGATTGCGTTTTCTGACTGTCTGATTCCATGTGAATCTTTCTAGAAATGATGTTGATGTTTGAAGCCATTCTACTCAGGGGAGAAATCTTTTAAGTAATGTTAAAAATACTTTCAACCCTCCTCAAATGAAAAATACATTATGTCTTATTTCAGTTTTAGTTCAAGTTTTCCTGCATTACTTACGTTAGTATTGTGTCAGTGTCAGATTATGTAACAAGACTAAACTCTGTGAATGCCACATAATGAACCGAACGTTAAAACCTTATTTCTGAAAGATAAGAAGGATCACGTCTGAGGTGATCAAATGATTTCTAGTGAAAAGGATCACGTCTGAGGTGATCAAATGGTCTTCATTTAACAGGATCACGTCTGAGGTGATCAAATGGTTTTTTGTTAAAATGATCATGTCTGAGGTGATCAGACAGTTTGTAGTTAAAAGGATCACATCTGAGGTGATCAAACGGTTTTCATTTAAAAAGATCACGTCTGAGGTGATCAAATGGTTTTCAATTGAAAGGATCATGTCTGAGATGATCAATGGTCATAATGTCATTTATCAAAGATAAGTATGTGAAATAGTAGGCCAAACGAAGTCAAATTCACTAGTATGGCCCAATCGCATAATTGGACAATAAGTATCGGCCAATCACATGACTGGAGCACAAGTATGGCTCGATCGCACGACTGGACCATGAGGATGGTCGAGTCGCACGATTCGCATCCTCAGTATGAACCAATCGTGTGATTGGTTGAATGCGTATAGGTCAGTAGTACAACTGAACCTCAGTCGCATGTATGAACCATACGAATGGGTCAAGTCGCACGACTGAAACTCACAACAGTATAAAAAGGAGGTTCAGTCGGTCATAATCCTACACTTACTTTCAAACTCACTCAAAATAACCGGCTACCTAAGAACCCTTTACGAAATTTTCCCTGTGAACTCACTTGATTTCTCTATTGCTAACTGTTCCATGTTCGTCTACAAGTACAGATAAGATGAAATCATGATACATGGGTACCTTAAATCAATCAAAATGTCCGAATGAAATAAAAACTTTAAACCGAACTGAATAACTCTAAATTGGCCCTTTAAATGAACTTAAAAGTGAAATTAAAAGACAACTGGCATTATAACAAGTCTTGGCGCTTCTAATGTCTGACATCTTGATATGAATATGGCTGATTTGAAAAACATTCAAATTTTTGGACTCGCACAGTATGTATGCGACTGGACATACTGATGAACTTCAATCGCACGATTGCACCATATGCATGATCCAACTGCGCGATTGAATCAATCGGTGATCCTGTCGCATGAATGGATTAATCGTATGTCATGGCACACGACTAAGCTCAGTCAGATGCTCAATCGTACAACTGAGTTCAGTCGTATGTCCAATCGTATGATTAAACCAGTAAGATGAGACTTATTTCAAATTCAAATGTTCATCCTTGTGAACGGGTCTAACATGTATGTTATCTGTGTTACAGTGAAATGGCGGATAGGTGGACTATGAGCACGAAGCACAATATTTGTGCTTACCTCAACACTACCTCAAGGAATGCAGCTGAGTTCGTAGGGATTATAGAGTTCCTAAACCGATTAAGGATCTACAGAGCTATCTATACTCCCTGTACACCTTACAGATCCCTACAGCAGACATTCTAGGAGAATGCGGTAGTAGACAGATCAATTAAGCCTTACAGGATCCGGAGCTCCCTTTTTGGCCAAGATATAGACATAGGTGACGATGACTTGAGGAGAGTGTTGGATCTGGTAGACGACATGGATTATCCGACCAAGCTACATCCGATGACAGTTAGGGGATGCTTTCTAAGGATTAAGTACGCTGGTGACATCCATGCCAGTATACTTAATAAGAGCAACATGTGCCCTCCTTTCAAGTATCTAGCACATGTGATTCTAAAGTGCATAGCCTCTCGACGAGGTGGTTTTGATGAGATGAGCGATCAGATTCAGAACGCATTTATGGCGTTAGTACTGAACCACCCGTTCAGCTTTTCCAAGTTGTTCTTCAATTACATGAGGGAGAACATAGAGGCCAAGGGGAAGGAGGGCTTCTGCATGTATCCCTGGTTTCACCAAATGATCATCAACGAGAAACTCCCAGACCTGCCAAAGAACAAAGATGATGAGGTGTCATTGGAGGTGATGGATGACATGACATTAGGCAAGATGAAGGTATATAGGGGAGAGCAGATAAAGTCCCCAGTGAGACGGTTGTTTGGCTATCTGGCCAGTGCTAACTATGTAGCACCAGCAAGGAAGAAGTGGCGTCATGATGACAGTGGCTCAGATGTTGAGCATGTTGTGATACCAGCTGATGAGGATGATGATGATGATGACCGGGATGAGGGTCGCAGAGGTGGTTCATCAGCTACTGGTGGCTCTGGCCAGCCTATAGTTCACCCAGATCTCCTGACTATAGAAGATCTGGGTAATTTTGACTTGGGAGAGGAATCAGAGGACTCAGAGGAAGAGCCTCTTGCTGGACAGGTGGATAGCAAGTGGGTTGCTACATATAGAGGAAAGGATGTGGTTGGTGCCCGCTAGGCTAGCTCGAAGGGTGTTGATACTGAGGAAGCTGATCCATCCTACACACCCGGACAGCCTAGCAGCATAGGGGGAGCACCGAATTCTAAGGGGACCAGGAAAATGAGGATGGCCCAACCCTATGGGAAGAAGGGGAAACGCCAAAGGATCATTGTGATGCGTTCTTCCACCACCACTACCACTACCCCTGCCACTACCACCATTACAGCCACTACCACCATTACATCCACTACCACCATTACAACCACTACCACCAACATACCCACCACCACACATACACCCACATCTTCCTCACCCTCAATACCAAAAACCACACCTCCACAAACCTTTCCTATCCCCACACCTGTTTACACCACATCTACCACCACCCTAACCATCTCCCAATCCGAAACATCCACCCACATTCCACCTTTCCAGAGCAATACTCTACCCACTGTTGGGTTAGAGGAACAACTTGCAAGCCTTAATAGGCTAGTTCTCAAGCTGTTAGCTACTGATGATCTTCGGGCCAACAAAATTAGCCAACTGATGGCAGTGAATGCCATATAGGGCCAACAAATTGCCAAGCTAACTGAGAAGAACAAAACCCATGAGCGGGCTTTAGTTCAAGCTCATAAGGCCATTCAAGCTTAGAATGAGCTAGTGCTGGCTTCCACAAATAAGATCGAGGATCTGGAGAAGAAGAATAAGAAGATCATGTTGAGGTTGAAAGGAAAAAAGGAGGAGACATTAAAGATTAAAGGAGATGGAGACGATGATGGTGATGGTGATGATTCTAGTGATGATGAATCTGATGATGAGGATGATGAGGAGGAGGCTGATGAGAGTGGAGAGGAGAAAAAGAAAAAGGATGATAAGGATGACGAACCTGAAGGTGATATGAACGCATCAGCCTTAAATCAATCTGTGAAGGAGAGGCGTACAAAGAAAAACCAGGATCAGGGAACTTCTTCCTTAGCTCCTCAAGCTAATAAGCCTCAAGATCGAGATCAAAGTAATGATTAAGAATGTTTATGTATTTTGAAATCTTTTGTAATTGAACATTGTATTACATTAATGTAAATGATGATAATTTATGTTTAATGCCTTGATGTTCATTAATCTTTGCTTTGTTGATCATTCTATTTAGCAAATAAAACTCAACAGGTCGACTATTTCGATGTTGCTCCCCTTCAGCAAATTAAGACTCAGCTCACAATGATTTTTATTTGCAAGGGATTGTTAGAAGATCTGTGAGTTATACACCAGAAGAGGGGAAGATCATTCATGATTTATTAGACGAACAACTTGCTGAGATGTTCAGACTGAACCCTGATGAGATTGTTAAAGATGCTCCTAAAGTTGATGTTATTATTGATGAGGAATTGCAAGGAGTTGATGATATAGAGATAGAGGATGTCACGTCAGATCACTATCCTCAGTACACAGATATTGATAGAGATGGTATACCAGACTTGGGTGAAACATTTGCCAGTGGAGCATTTGACAAGGTTGCTGAGAAAGTCACAGAGAAAGAAGTGGCAGAAGATAAAGCTCAAGCTGATGATGTTGATGTGGTATAAAGGAAGGCTGAATGGGCTGCATATCTAGCTGAGATGAAAACTCAGAGAGAGCCTCCAAAGGAGAATGCCTACACCAAGTTGTATAGGGTTAAAAGACATCAGAAAGTATCTGAAAAAATTATCAGATTGGCCTACTTTGAGGATTTAAATGTTTATGCTATCAAAAGGGAGAAAGGGATTGAGTATTACAGACATCCATACGATCTTAAAACCCTCCCAGGCTTTGAGCTGAACAAACTTGCTTGCCTAAACTTGTTGTATGCCAACCCAGGAAAGATGTCGGGTTGGTTTGAAAAGGCACTAAAGAAAGAGTACCACACGAGATGAGTCAACTTCAAACCTCAACAACCGAGGAGGTTTATTCAATAAACGGAAGTTGACTCAATCTCTGGAAGATAGAAGGTGGTGTTGAAGTGGAGGACTCCAAGGACAATGTCAAAGATTCCATTGAGGGAAATGCCACAGGACTTCACACCTTATTTTAAGTGGTGGTATTACGATTAGAGGAAGGCCGAAGCGGTTATTGTGCTTAACCGAGATGGTAAGATTGAGACTATCAGGGTATTTGACCCAATGTGGCTTACTAACTTGTCGGCGAACGATGTTTATACTTTATACTAGTGGCCACTGTTCTATGACACTCAGGACATTGTACAAGCTCTCCAGTTCCAGCACGTTATCAGACTCTGTTTTGCATTCAAGATTTATGCAGGAGTTAGAAAAGAGGAGAAGTACAAGAAGTTTGAAGAGCATGTGAAGAATGTTAGATGATATAGTAAACTAGGTCCAAGGGGGAGTTTGTTGATACATGATGTACCTAGTTTATTGTATTTAAATGTTTATGTCTTTCATTTCTTACACATGTGTAATGCAAGAACCTTATTGTAATATGATATATATGTTTGGATGTTTATTTACCTTTGGTTATATCATATTCTTATAACACTTATTATTACACGCACGATGAACTTTATATATAGGTTTGGGGTTGTTGTGCATAGTTCTGAGTCAACAATGATTTAGAAATGTGTTTGACTTAGTCTTGTGACTATTCATGCTAGTGGACCATGCTCATGGACCAGACACACGAATGGACCATGCTTATGGATCAATCGCACGAATGGTTCCAAGTTCCTTTCGGAAACTTGTCTAGAATCTGAAAGTGAATCAGCTATATCTATCAGAGATAATAGATAAAGGCACTTCGTGCTTACTTACTATTTCGTCAATATATATCTTGGCCAGTTTTACTATTGGATAGCTCTCACTTGGGGGTAGAAAACGTGCGGACTTGGTTAGCCTGTCAACCACGACCCATATAGCGTTATATCCTCTTCGTGTTCTTGAAAGTTTTATGACAAAATCCATTGTCACTCTATCCCATTTCCATACTAGCAATTCCAATTGTTAAAGTTGACCGACTGGTTTCTGATGTTCAATCTTAACTTGCAGACATGTTAAGCATTTCTCAACGTATTGAGCTATGGACCTCTTCATATTAGGCCACTAGTATTGACTTTGAATGTTATTGTACATTTTGTTTGCTCCGAGATGCATTATGTATTTGGACTTGTGGGCTTCATCCAATACTTTTCCTTGAATATCTCCAAATTTTGGAATCCAAATTCTCTGACCAAATCGTAGAATTCCATCTGTTCCTTAAGTCAGTAATTTTTGCTTGCCTAACATTCTTTCAACCTGAATATTATCGTCCTTCAATGCTTTAGTTTGAGCATTCTTTATTTGGTCTTTCCAATCAAGCTTGACATCTATCCTTAATGCTTTTACCCCAATTGGTTTGACCCTTTCTTTCCGACTTAGAGCATCCACGACTACATTAGCTTTTCCTGGATGGTACTTGATTTCATAATCATAGTCATTAATGAGTTCCATCTATCTCCTTTGCCTCATGTTTAACATCTTTTGATTAAAGATGTGTTGCAGACTCTTATGGTTTGAGTAGATTACGTACTTGGTATCGTATAAGTAATGTCTCCAAATCTTTAAGGCAAACACTATGGCACCTAATTCAAGGTCGTGCGTAGTATAGTTCTTTTCATGAACTTTTAGTTGTCTTGATGAATATACTATCACCTTGTCTCGTTGCATCAAAACACAACCTAAACCATTATATAAGGCATCATAGTATATTGGAAAGTCTTCATTACCATCTGGTAATACGAGTATGGGAGCACTGCTGAGCTTTTGTTTTAGAATGTTGAAAGCTTCTTCCTGTTTTGGTCCCCAATCAAACTTCATATTCTTTCATGTCAAAGTTGTTAAAGGTGTAGCAATCTTGGAAAAGTCCTGAATAAACCTTTGGTAGTATCCTGCTAAACCCAAAAAGCTTCTAATCTCGCTGGGGTTCTTCGGTGCTTCCTATTTTATCATAACTTCTATCTTGTCCGGATCTACTTGTATTCCTTTCTCATTTATCACGTGACCGAGGAATTGAACTTCTATTTTCCAGAAATTACATTTAGAAAATTTTGCATAAAGCTTTTCTTGTAGAAGGGATTTTCAGATGTCTAGCATGATCATCTTGGTTCTTAGAATAAATAAGTTTGTCATCGATGAAGACAATGAAAAACTTATCCAAATAGGGCTTGCAGACTCTATTCATCAAATCCATGAATGCTGCAGGGGCATTGGTTAGTCTAAAAGGCATAAACAAAAATTCATAATGCCTATAACGTTTCCTGAATGCGGTCTTTGGAATGTCTTCATCACGCACTTTGAACTGATGGTAACCTGATCAAAGATCAATTTTTGAAAAGTAGTTGGCTCCTTGAAGCTGATCAAATAAGTCATCAATTCTTGGCAAGGGATACTTATTTCTGACAGTTAACTTGTTCAATTCTCGATAATCAATACATATACGCATTGAACCATCTTTATTTTTGATGAATAGTACATGCGCTCCCAAGGTGAGGAACTCGGCCTAATAAACCTTTTTTCAAAGAGTTCATCAATTTGCTTCATAAGTTCTTTCATATCTGAAGGGGCTAGACGATAAGGAGCCTTCGCGATTAGTATAGCACCAGGTACTAAATCAATATGAAATTCTATCTCACGATCAGGTGGAAGTCCTGGTAAATCTTCCGGAAACACGTCTGGGAATTCGCACACTATAAGGATTTCATTGATCTGCATTTCCTTTTTAGCATCTGCCATGCACAAGAGAAACGCTATGCATCCTTTCTTAATACATTTCATTGCCTTTATTGCTGAGATGATACTGGTCTTGGGGTTTTCATCACTTCCATGAATTAGTAGCTTTTCCCCTTCTGGCTTACGTATAGTCATCGTCTTATGTTCACAGCCGAGCCGAGCATAATTCTTATTCAACCAATCCATCCCAAGAATAACATCATATTCACTTAGAATGGTCGGCATTAAGTTTACAGAGAATTCAGTGTTAACTAGAGTAATAACACAATCCTTAAAGATCTGAGTTATTTTATCTTACTCACCACTAGCAGTTTCTACAATATATGCATATTCAAGAGTTTATGGCAATAAGTTCAAATAAGGTACTAAGGCAGTTGAAATAAAACTTCTATTTGCACCAGTGTCAAATAAAACTCTAGCATATATATTCTTAATAAGAAACGTACCAGTTATAGTTTCATCTCCAGCTTTTTTCAACACATACATTCGACCCTTAGCTTTGTTTTGATTATCTCCTAGTTGTGGTTGTGGAGGCTTTTTGTACTCACTTTGGAAATGTCCATATTCCCAACAATTGAAGTATCTAATTTTTGGGCAATTCTTTCGGAGTGATCAATCTATGGACATTTAAGACATTTGGAATCTTGGTACTTTCTCCAAGACTCATTCTTATCATTCCTCCATGGTCTGTTGGTATGATTCCCTTCATTTCGTTTAATCTTGCTGCCTCTTCTTGGCATCTGGTCTCCATCCTCATTCCTCTTTCTTTTATTGTTATCAGACATTATGCCTTCTTCTTCATATGCAATAGCACTTAATGCAATTACCGATTCATAAGTTTTAGGGACAGACATCTTGACTAACTATTGCATATGAGGGGGTAACCCCTGCACATATCTCTTGACCCATTTTGCTTCAGGTGTTACATGCTCAGGAAGTAGTCGAGCCATCTCATCAAATTTGGTTGTATACTGACGATGCGTAATGGTCCCAACCTGTAGTTATAAGAATTCTCTTTCAATTTTGTCCCTTTCAACTTGAGGACAAAATTTTTCCATCACAAGCTCTTTTAGTTCATTCCAGGTCAATGCAGCAATAATTTCAGGTCCTTTAGCTTGTTTAACATTGTCCCACCAAAACAATGCCTCAGACCTGAATGAGTGGGTGGCATATATGATAGCTTGTGTGGTTGTGCATCCACTAATTTCAATAACAACTTTCATATCATGGATCCACTTAAAAGTCACCATGGCATCTCTTTTTCCATCAAATATTGGAGGTTCACATCCCTTGAAAGCTTTGTAGGAACAACCCTACTTAGGTTCAGTTTCCATTGCAGCATCACCATTACCATTAGTGTTATTTATATAATCATCCTGCCCATTACCACCATTGCTCACATACCCTCCAGAGGCGTTCATATCCACATCTATAATAGTTGTCAAAGCATCTCTAATTACGCCAGCTACAACTGCTTGGAATTATGGTCTAGCAAATTGCTATGACTCATGTTCAGCATGATGAAGATTTTCATAATCATCATTCGTAGATGACATGGTTTGCCTTCTACTACCAGGAGGCCTACCACGAACCCTACCATGAGTATTTCCTCCTTTTGGCATAGTCAAATCCTACATAAGGGAGCAAGGATTTAGTATTCACATGATGGATTATGATCTAGAACATAATAGTATTAATAGACAAGAAATAACAGTGGCCAGGTGTCATTGCTTATCTATTGCAATTATAATGTTCTAGCCATTATCCTCCATGGTTCACCAAAAC
>BJCO01465456.1:0-16441 GCA_018326465.1 Flaveria floridana
GCCCTTTAGTCGCCTAGCCCTAACTGGGCAGCGACTGGAGTTCATCACGAACAGCAGCCGCGACCTACGGCCTTCAAACTCCTCTAAACTCATTTCCAGCCCAAATTAGCCCTCCTAAACCTCAGAGATTCATACTAGGACATCATACAAGCATATGCAAGCCCTAATTCGTGCCTTAACCACATTACTCAAGATTTCACCCAAATGGGTCAAACATACACTTTTTCAAAAACGGGTTTGAATGTGTTCCAGCCCCAAAATCATATGAAAACAAGTAAATGAGGGGTTCTATAACTCACATTATCGAGGAGAAGATGAAGAGCTTCGATTTGACTAGCCACTCGATAAATCTCGAGCTCGAATCACCACTTTCTCTCTTTCTTTCTCTTCTTTCTCTGCTCTCTCTCTCTTTCTCTGTTCTTTCTTCCTGACTGAAAATGTGTAAGTGTGGGGGAAGAGAAAAGGGCTTCCCCTCTTTTATAGTTACAGCTCAGTCGCCTGAGGTCCAGGTGACTGGATCTTCAGTCGTATGAACACCATGCGACTGGACCTCCAGTCGCATGAGTTCCATGCTGTTGAACCTTCAGTCGTGCGATTGAGATCTAGTCGTGCGGTTGAGCTTCAATCGTCCTTTAGTCGTTCGAGCATCATGCGAGTGGACCTCCAGCCGCATGATTTCCATGCGACTGAGACTCAGTCGCATATCACTCCAAAAAGTCAAACTTCCGGGTGTTACAATTTTACCCTAACTATAGTTTCTCTCGATAAATACCTCGGTTAAACCCTACATTGGTCTTGTTTGATGAAATAAACAATTGTTTTATGCTTAGATGTGTTAGGCGACTTTGTTCTTAGCTTGAATTGATTTGGTTTTGGCTAATTTCTCTGCTAATCTTGTTTTGCTGAAGTGGAAAAGTCACAATTTCGTTTAGCGAAACTGTGTGATACTTCAGCGAAACTGAACGAACGTTTAATGTACACGCGGTAGAAAAATTACGCCAATCGATAAAAATTGTGTATGCCACAAGTGAATATTTGCTACAAGAAATGAATCCTAATTTTCAGATGACCGATTCTTTTAATCCATCCCATATAATGTCTTTCTCGGGAGCCAAAGGAAATGCATCTTAGGTACATCAATTAGTAGGTATGAGAGGATTAATGTTGGATCCCCAAGGACAAATGATTGATTTACCCATTCAAACCAATTTACACAAAGGACTCTCTTTAACAGAATATATTATTTCTTGCTACGGAGCCCGTAAAGGAGTTGTGGATACCGTTATCCGAACATCAGATGCAGGATATCTCACGCGCAGACTTGTTGAAGTAGTGCAACACATTGTTGCACGTCGAACAGATTGTGGCGCCGTTCGAGGTATTTCTGTAAGTCCTCGAAATGGAATGATGGCGGACAGGATTTTTATCCAAACATTAATTGACCCTGTATTAGCAGATGATATATATATATAGGTTCGTGATGCATTGCTACTAGAAATTAAGATATTGGGGTTGGACTTGTCAATAGATTCAAAGCTTTTAGAGCACAACCAATCTCTATTCGAACCCTCTTTACTTGTTGGAGTACATCTTGGATTTGTCAATTATGTTATGGCCAGAGTCTAGCTCATGATGACCTGGTCGAATTGGGACAAGCTGTAGGTATTATTACAGGTCAATCTATTGGAGAACCGGGCACTCGATTAACATTAAGAACTTTTCATACTGGCGGAGTATTCACAGGGGGTACTGTAGAACATGTGCGAGCTCCTTCTAATGGAAAAGTAAAATGCAATGAGGATTTGGTTCATCCGACACGTACACATCATGGACATCCTTCTTTTCTATGTTCCAGAGACTTGCATGTGCCTATTGAGAGTGAAGATATTATACACAATGTGTGTATTCCCCCCAAAAGTTTTCTTTTAGTTCAAAACGATCAATATGTAGAATCAGAACAAGTCATTGTTGAGATTCGCGCGAGAACATTTACTTTGAATTGAAAGAGAAGGTTATTAGGGGAGCCTTGGAGATCCAGTCAAGGCCCCTGTTCGATCCACAAGGATCAAGATCAAACGAATGTGTATTCTCTTTCTGTTAAACGAATATATATTTCTAACCCCTCCGTAACTAATAATCAAGCGAGACACAAACTTTTTAGTTCATATTTTTCTGGTAAAAATCAAAAAGGAGATAGGATTCCTGATTATTCAGAACTTACGAGCCAAGGTAAGATCGGTCCAGGATCATGGGATCCTTTTCTATCAGATAGGAAGGGTTGTAGCATAAAATGTACTTTTAAGTAATTGCCTCATAGATCCTATATCTATCTATATGAAAAAGAAATCATGTAACAAAGTGGATTGTTATTTGTACAATTGGTACTTCGAACTTGGAACGAGCATGAAGAAATTAACGATACTTCTTTATCTTTTAAGTTGTTTTTCCGGATCGGTCACTCAAGATCTTTGGTCTCTACCCGGACCTGATGAAAAAAATGGAATCACTCCTTATGGACTCATTGAGAATGATTCTGGTCTAGTTTGTGGCCTATTAGAAGTGGAAGGCGAAGTTTCGAGCAAAACTGTAACATTGTGCTGTCCAAGCACAAGTGACAGTTTCGCTGGGAAAATTTTAGAGAAACTTTAGTTTCGCTCGGTTTGACTTCCTGAGATTAATCCTAAGCGAAACTAATAGCAAAATATAGTTTCTTTTAGGCTAAATTAGAAAATAAGTTGTCAGCGAAACTAGTAAACAACTAACGCACATAACTCAATAGTTTAGACTCAACGAATCTACGTTTTATCTTCAGCGAATCTATGGTTTCTTGATAGCGAAACTAATTATTTCGCCAAGTGAAATTACAATTTTGCTGCCAGCGAAACTAGCCAAATCTTACTTTTCATTAATTTTGTTTTGTCTCTTATTGTGTGTATCTTTTTCTCTAACATATTTGTGTTTTCATTTCAGATTAACATGAAAATTTAAAGTTTGATGATAAGTTCAACATTATGGCTCTTCTGGATGATGGGAATCCAAAAGCTGCGGGATTTAGAGACTGTATAAGATGGTTGAGGCAATCTCCAATATCTTATGCCATTTCACATATGCCTACCATCTATGACCTTCATGTGCGAGAGTTTTGGAGAACAGTTGAGCAAGATGTTGGAACCGTGCCGCCCCGAATAGTTTCAAACATAGTGATCATTGTAGAAGCTATTGCACAGGTACTTCATCTTGAAGAAGATTGTGGGACAGAAGTGGAACTGTCTGATGCATAAGTTTTGGAGGCATTCAAAAGTGTAGGATATGAAGGGCCACCTTTTCATTCAAAGAAGGAAATAAAGAAATCTCTTCTTTCAAAGAAATGGAGATATATAGCTCATGTATTTATCATGTGTCTGAATCATAGAAAGGGAGGATCAGACAGGCTAAACATTCATTGGGCTAGGGCGATGATCATCTTCTGCAGAGGTCAAAAGGCCAATAATGCAAAACTAATCTTTGACTGCATGATCGAGAACATTATGGCCCTAAAGAAAGACAAGTGGTTGCTATATCCAAGGTGTTGATACATGATGTCCCTAGTTCATTATACTCAAATGTTTATGTCTTTCAATCTTACATATGTGTAATACATGGACATTTTGGTAATATGATATGTGTATGAATGTATATTTGCTATTGAATGTATTTTATTCTTATATCATTTATAATTACATGCTTGAATGAATATTATATATGGGTTTGTAGTAGTCAGTCACAGTTCTATGTTAATTATGATTCAGGAATGTGTTTGTCTTAGTCTTATGGTTATTCATGCTAATGGACCATGCTTATGGACCAGACACACGACTGAACCAGGTGATTAGGTTAGTCGCATTACTGAGTCATGAGACTGGCTCAGTCGCTCGATTGGACCAAGTGTATGTTTCAATCGTGCGCATGAACAAATCGTATGGCTCAGTCGCACGATTGAACCATGCTAATGGCTCAGTCGTACGCTTGTATACTGAAACCTAGAAATACCACATAATTCGTCAAAAAAAAACTTTGACTTATATCATACCCTAGCCGTCTAGACAGTTCTATTTCATCCATCCAAGTTTATAGTTCGTTCCGGATCGTTTTCTAATCATTCTTAATGTTTGTTCTATCGTTAGATTGATCTGGGGTTTCATTCTCACTGATTGGATCGCTAATCAAATTGGATTCTGTTGGACCAAAAGAACCAATGAGCCAGATCAGAAAAACCTTTAAGTCCCATAAGACATCACAACAACTGCTGAAAGCCTCATCAGCTATTTGATAAAGACTGAAGACTTCATCAGCTGAAGACTAAAGTATTGAAGATCATTAGCTGAAGTCTAAAGTACTGAAGACTCAAGTACTGAAGACTCAAGTAGTGAAGACTCAAGTACTGAAGTCTTCATCAGCTGAAGAGTAAAGTACTGAAGACCATCAGCTAAAGTACAAAGATCGAAGACAAAGACTGAAGACATCAGCTGATGACAACAACTGAAGACATCAGCTGATGATAACATCTGAAGTTAAAGTCTGAAGTCAAGTACTAAAGCCTTCAGACTTTGTCACAACAGCTGAAGAAGCATTCTTCAGTTCTTGTGATGGTTTCCTTTTAGTCTTTTCTTTTCAGTAGTTTCTTTTCTATTTCAGTACTTTGTAAAACGTCTGAAGAGCATGTTCTTCAGACGTTGTAGTTTCAGTAGTTTCCTTTTAGTAGTTGTAGTAGTTTACACTTGTCTTTTGTAAGAAGATGTCGGCTGTTAGACATCTTCAGTAGTTGTAGTTATTTCAGTAGTTTTTTGTAATAACAGTTTGATGTCGTTGTCAAGTGACATCAGCTGACGTCATCTTTCCTATAAAAGGAAAGTTGACCTAATTGTAATACTTGCCGAAGCGTGTGATCAATTGAAATACACCTTTTTGTAGAAATTCTCTCTCTTTCTCTATAACCTACTGTTCTATTGATAAATCTCTTGTGCTCTTGCTATATTTTGTTCTAATTCTTGTGCTAATTCCGCTGCAAATCCAACCTAATTGATCAAACTAGATGCTGAGATCCTTTCAGATTCCGCACTATTTGATTAGGTTACATGTTGAATCAGTTAGTACTCCGTACATACACGGTCCTAACAAGTGGTATCAGAGCTTTGGCTCTTGATTCTTCGTGGATTCGATCAGCGTTTTGGTTTAAGTTAACGTTTTTATTCAAAAATCCTTGTTTTTGATACAAAACGAGTTTTTGGCGTGTGCATGATTAAAAAGTTTTGAACTTTTTGACTTACAACAGTTTAGGTTTGCGCAAAATCGTTTTGAGTCTAAACTTGTTCAAAATCTCAAATTTTTCAAATTCAGCAGTCTCAGTCGCATGATTGGCTCAATCGCACGACTAAACTCCAATCGCAAGACTCAATCGCGTGATTGACTCAGTCGCATCCTCAATCACACGATTCACTTTAATCGTACGATTGAATCCATTCGCACTCTCCATTCGTACGATTTAACTCATTCGCATTCTCAATCGTACGTTGACTCAGTCGCATAAGGTTTTCAAGTTTGACCATTTGACTTTGGGTTTCCTCAAGTTTTGATAACATGGATGATCAGAACAGCGCGTTTACTGCTGGAAAGGACTCACGAATCCAAAACCTATTACTGCTGGAATATGAAATTGGAAATCATAACAAACCTCCAAAACTGTTGACTTTGGATGAATACCCACAATGGAAACAACGGTTTGAGATTTATCTTAATGGTGTAGACCCAAACTTGTAGATTGCTATTGAAACTGGTTACTCTACACCAGTTGGAGCTAATGGTGTTAAGCTGACTTTGAGTGGGATAAATGAAGTGCAAAAGGTTGCTCACAATGTCGAGAACAAAGCTTATGCCTTACTGACATGATCGATTCCTAAAGATATTTTCCATCAATTTTCAGAACATAAACAGTCCAAGAAGTTATGGTCAGCTTTGGAAAAGCGATATGATGGTAATGCCACGTTAAAGGCACTGAAGGCCAAAGCCCTCAAGAAGGAATTTGACAACTTCTCATCCATTGGAATGAATGCTTGGATGACATTATAGACAGATTTTATCATCTAATGAGTGAGTTGCACACACATGGGGTAACCACATCAATAGAAGATAAAGTTGCAAGCTTTTCTGATGGATTACCGGATAAATGGGATCCCTTTGTTTCTAATCTCAGACAGAATGATACTTTAGCCACTCTAGACATCAATGATTTTATCTTGAAGCTAAAGGAGGAGGAATTGAGCCTAAAATACAAGTCAAAGAAAGGGTCATATATGCATAATCCATCACTGTATAACGTTGTTCCCACAGCTACTTCATCAGGAGCACCTCTTCAAACAGCGTTCATATCCAACACATTTGGAAATTCTCAGAGTGGGTCATCTGGAAGTGAAATGTTAGGATCATCGGGTGCTCAGTACAATATCCCAGAAGCAAATCCAACAAAGCTAAAGACTAATAATCTAGGAAATGTTACTGTTGAAGTAGCCAAGGAACACATGGACCTTCTTCCTGCTGTTGTGCACTATTATGATGGACTAGTGGCTGGAAAGATTGGAAACTATCACCTTACTGATGAAGACTATGAACAGGTTGACGAGGCTGAATTGGAAAGAATGGACATAATGTGGGCTTTGGCTAGTGCAGTTAGAAGAGAGAAGAAGTTTGTGAAAAAGACTGGCCAAAACCTGATTGCTACTAAAGACACAACCTTTGGGTTTGATAAAACAAAAGTCACATGCTTTAACTATGGTGAAAATGGACCCTTCAAACGAGAGTGCATGAAACTAAAGAAGACTAGAAACGATAACCTTTTCATATCAAACAACCATCAGGACAAAGAAAAGAACGTGACTTCATCCAACTAAGAATCCAAAGCTATGGTTGCTCAAGGAGATGAAGGACAGGACTGGACATTTCAGTTTATCTCTGGTGGTGAAGCTAATGTGGTGTTGGTGGAAGATCTTAATGATGATTCAGCAAGTGAAGGAGATAACTTAGCTGATAATGCTAATTCAGACACTAAGGAAGCTAAAGATGCAGTTGAACACTTTATTGAAGACGAACTGGCTGCTGCGAGCATAGAATCTCAAACTAAAGAGGAAACTCAGGTTGCCTTCATGACTGACACCTCCGGCACATCACAGGTAGAATCTAAAGATGAACTTTTTAATAAACATGCATGTGTAGAATGTGATAAATTTCGTGAAAGCGTAGATTTAAAATTTGCTAGACTGTTAGATCACAATATAGTTTAGTAAATGATTTAAAATTATACATTAAAGCTAACAGGGTGTTAAATTAAAATAAGAGCAGTTTTAAAGAAAAGATTGAATTGATAGGAAAGCAACTTAGGGAAACTGAGGTTGTTGCCTTTAATCAAGCAAGTGATATTAAATTCTATCTAACAACAATAGTGTAAACGAAGAAAGAAAAGGCAATTCTTCAAGTTGAAATTGAGTCTTTAAATTAGAAACTTCATAGTCTTGCTAGTTCCTCTCACATAGTTAAGAATTTGGTTAAAGAAAGAAACGGGGGGAAGGGATTGGTTATCAGGTTGTGCCACCACCACATGCGATCCTTTTAAACACAAAATGTCGACAATAATAACCCAATAAAGGATCATATGGTGATAACACCTCTAGTCAGTGATCTAGATACCACAGTTAAAACTATGCTACCGTTAACTGACAAGAAAGCAACTACATCTGGCACAAAAGATAAGATTAAAATTGAAGATTGGGTTGAAGAGGATGACAATGCTACTCTTGGGTTGGGTTCAAAAGTTTCTATTTCAAAACCTAAAATTTTTATAATCAATTCATTCTAAAATTGTTCATCATCAAAATCTCAACAAAAAGAAAGGCAATTGAAATCAAAATGTCAAACAAATTAAGTTTGTCAAAGAAGGTGAGAAACCTAAGGTTGAGAAAAATGAGACCAATCCAAGACCATACTCCCCAACACATAAAAGATCACCAAGTCCTGTAGAATAGAAATCCTATTTTAGATGTGGAGAACGAGGACATATATCTCCAAATTGTCCCTACTATCAGACACCAAGACAAAAGGTTGAACTTTTTCAAGATAATAAACCAAGGTTTACTAAATCAAGATCAGATACCCCTCCAAAACACCACAGGCAACACAGACAAGCCACCGGCAAAGCTGTGATGACTGAGGTAAAACAAGTTGATGAAAGCAAACCACGGGTTCAAACAATAAACTAATCGTCTGTTTATCACAAATAGTCCTTACACAAAACTGGTCTGTGGAAAGCCAAATCATCAGGTGTGTATGAGAGTGAGGATAATATGAAGCATATTGTCTCTCCAACTTCAAAAGGAAAACGGGTAGAGTTTGGTATGTATGATGCCTCTGGGAAACCCAAGCTTGTAAAGGTTTGGGTCCCACACCTAAACTAATTATTTCTGTTTTTATGCAGGTTGTTCGCTACAGCGCTATCACTAACACCTGGAATATTGATAGTGGGGCATCCAGGCATATGATCAGGACTTTGTCTCTCCTTTTCAATGTCAAGTAAATCAAAGGGGGACATGTATCTTTTGCTGGAAATAAAGGAGGCTACATCATAGCTCATGGTGAAGTAGGAAACGGGAAGGTAAAGTTTGATAAAGTGAATTACATTCAACAACTGGAGAACAATTTACTTTCTGTTTCTCAAATCTACGATAAGGGATTTAAAGTGATGTTCGATGATAAGAAATGCTACATTCTGAAGAAGGAATATGTTATCCCTGAGAAGCAAATCTTAATGTTAGTGTCAAAATATAACGATCTATATGTCTTGGACATGTCAAGAGCTTCTACCACTAAGTCAGTTGCACAGTGTTTCTTGTCAAAATCCATAGAGAAGGAGTCCACATCTTGGCATAGAAGAATAGGACATATCAATCCATGGAAGATGAATAACTTGGCTCAAAACAATCTAGTTGAAGGAGTTACAGTTACAAATTTTCAGCTTCCATATTTCTACATATCATGCAAGAAAGGGAAACAGACCAAGAAATCTCATAAATTAAATAAAGTTCATTCAATTGAGATGCCTCTGGAGCTCCTGCACATGGAACTATGTGATCCTGTCAGTACTAAAAGCATAGCTGGAGACTGGTGTTGTTTTGTGGTCACAGATGATTATTCAAGATTTTCATGGGTCATGTTTCTTTAGTCAAAATCAGAGACATTTGAATCATTCAAGGTATTAGTCACTACACTGGAGTCTCTGTACAAGTTGAAAGTGAGGAAAATTCGTTCAGATAATGGCACGGAATTCAAGAATCAATGGATGGATGTATTTTGCAGAGAGAAAGGGATTGTCCATCAATTCCCTTCTTCTTATACTCCACAGATGAATGGAGTTGCTTAACGCAAAAATTGAAGCTTGACTGAAACAATGAGGACTATGTTGGCAGATTTGAAACTGCCTATTCAATTCTAGAATGAAGCGGTTACAAATGCGTGCTACACTCTCAATCGAGTTCTGGTAGTGAAGTGTCATGGAAAAACCTGCTATGAGTTGCGTCAAAAACGTAAACCAAATCTGGAGTATCTTGAACCGTTTGGTGCTCTTTGCATGTTTCTGAAGAATACTCAGACTATAAATTTTAATGAAAAGGCAGATGAAGGCATTTTTCTTGGATACAATATTCTTGACAAACGAGTTTACAACAACTCGACAGGTCAAGTTGAAGTGTGATGCAATGTAGACGTTCAACGATACACCAACCCCCTTGCTAGGAAAGATCCATCATCATTCTTTGAGTATGATGGATTCTTCAAATCATTCAATCTTCCGCCTGAATATTCTGAGGATGAGATCGCTACTCAAATGATGTATGACGTTCTGAACACTCCAAATCTAAACTCCAGCACTACAGCTCCAGTTAATGGTACTTCTAGGTCCTTAGGGATAGATATAGAAGTAAGTGATCACTCCTCAGACGATGAGGAAGCTGCAAATATGGAGCACGGTAGCCCAAGTGATAGTACAGCTGTAGTTGAAAATGATTCGGCTGAATCCTCTAATGCAAGACAACAAAAAGTCACAGATGATGAACTAGTGATCACAAACTTGGGGATCTTCTCTCCGGGGTACAGACAAGAAATCAACTCTACACTACTGACTACGCAGCTGTGATGGAAAAGGGATATATGCATGATGGGGCATACAAATGTTTTATTTCTCAAGTTGTGCCCAAGTATGTAAGTGATGCCTTGAAAGATGTGGCATGGGTTAATGTGTTGCAAGAAGAACTTCTACAGTTTAAGAAGCTAGGTGTTTGGACGCTAGTGGACAGGCCGAAGGGGGCCAAGGTTATTGGAACGAAATGGGTTCTTCGGTGCAAGAAAGATGACCAAGGAGTAATTATCAGAAATAAAGCATGATTAGTGGTTCAAGGATTCATACAAGTCTAAGTTATGGACTGCAATGAAGTTTTTGCACCAGTGGCTAGGATGGAAGCAATTAGGATCTTCCTAGCTTATGCATCCTACATGAAGATCAAGGTCTACCAACTGGATGTGAAAAGTGCTTTTCTTCATGGTGACATCCGTGAAATAGTATACGTCAGTCAACCCGAGGGATTTGAAAATCCTTATCCTTGAGATAGGGTATATAAATTAAACAAAGCTTTGTATGGCTTACATCAAGTCCCGTGAGCTTGGTATGAAAAACTCTCCACACATCTGTTAAAACACGATTTTTGAAGGGGTGTAATTAACTGCACGTTGTTCTTAAAAGAAAAGGATGGTGATTTGCTAATGGTTCAGATATATGTGGGTGACATAATCTTCAGTTCCCAAAACGAAGACTTATGCAAAGAATTTGAAGCAGTAATGAAAGCCGAATTTAAAATGAGTGCAATGGGAGAAATGAAGTTCTTTCTAGGATTACAGGTGGATCAGACACCTACTGGCATCTTTCTGCATCAGACTAAGTATGTTGGAGATATTCTAAGTCAGTTTGACATCAAAAATGTCACTGTTGCCTGTAACCCTCTTGCCACGAACCACGATGTGGCACCTGATGAAAATGGGGATTTGGTGGACGCCACCATGTATCGTGGGATGATCCGATCTCTCATGTATCTCACGGTCTCTTGTCCTGATATCATGTACGCCACGTGTCTCTGCTCAAGATATCAGTCAATACCAAAAGTAAATCATCTCAATGGAGTGAAACGGATTTTCCGTTATCTGAAGGGGACACCTACACTGGGGTTGTGGTATCCTTATGATGATGACTTTGAACTTACTGCATATAGTGACTCGGATTATGGAGTCTGTAAGATGAACTATAAGTCAACATCTGCGGGGTGTCAATTCTTTGGAAGGCGGTTAGTCACATGGCAATGCAAGAAGTAGACTTCGGTTGCTCTGTCAACATGTGAGGCTGGATATGTTGATGTTGCAAGCTGCTGTTCTCAAATCATTTTGATTCAACAGCAAAAACGGGACTACGGTTTGCAATTTACTAACACTACTATTTTTGTTGATAATTCTGCTGCCATAGCTGTCACCAAAAATCCAGTACAACATCCTAAAACTAAACACATCGGAATAAAGTATCACTTCATATGTGACTATTTTGAAAAACATTTAATCGATGTGATTAAAATTAACATGGATTTTCAGCGCGCCGACCTCTATACAAAACCATTTGACAAACCAAGATTTTATTATCTATTAGAGATTAATGGCGTCAAAAACAAAGAAGATGTGATTCCTGAGGAATCAAGTTAGTAGTCCGACATAGTATCTTCAGTCTTTTTCAATTTTTTTTATTTTCTTTTATTTTCTTTTCTCGCATCTAAAAATATTAAATCACAAAAAATATTTTCTATTTTAATATTTTGGGTGGAGAATTTTTGGAAAAAAAAAGGGGGGAGAAAAGGGCAGGTAAGATGATAGGCAAAGACAACTCTAAGAAAGCAATTCAATGCTATGGAAAATGATTGTACACAGGCATCAAATTAATTGGGACACCAAAAAGATTTTCCTTTCTACATTTTTTTGATAAATGTAAAACCATGGAATGTGATAAATCTGATATGTCAACGCCAAATGAGTTGAAAAGATATAGTAAGCTAGTCTGTTATCATGGTTACATGGAAAAAATAGATCTAGGGGGTTGCTAGTCCATTATACGATGTGTCAGTAGATTCAACACAATAGACTAGTAGACGTCATTGGTGACTCACATAAATTAAATCAATCAACAAGTTGTGGGTTCCCATTGTATCCCTGGTCTGCACAATCAATCAAGTTCCAATAAGGGGTAAGGAGCAAATGAAAGCCACAAATGTGTGCAAACAACCCAAAACAGAGCGATGCATATCATTGATGTCATAAATCATCAAAATAAGAGCTAAATGTAATCAAGTTGATGACAAATGTCATTGCTATTTTAAATAACAAATTGTATTGCTCTAATAAGATGATAGGTCTTGCGCCTCTCTGCTGTGCGATGGCACTGACCTGAGGCCTGGCATAACCTATATGTTCTAAGAATTCATTGTTGTTTGCGCCTCTCTGCTAAGCGATGGCACTGACCTGAGGCTTTGCATCTCATTGAAAGCTCTTAGAACAGTCTTTTCTTGACCACAAGACCGCTCAAAAATCTCCTGAGGAAGATTGATTACTACATACCAGTGCGATCCACAAATACTTGTTGATCTAATTCACCTAAAAATCACTGATATATGTCAAAAAATCTGTGTGTGAATTTAAGTGGACAAACATACTGACAATTGTCGTGGCTGCACTCTTGTTGTTCAAAATCAAAGTGTGCTACATAACTGTTCCAGCATGATTTCCTGTTGGTGTTGTTGACTTTTAAATGAAAGAGATTCTGTTAATTGTACATAAAATGTTTTCTGCCATAGATATATCTACAAAAGGTTCCAAATAATTGAGTTTTTGCCTGTATGATTCCATATGAATCTTTCTTGAAATGAAATAAATGCCTTAAGTTGTTCTGTCCAGGGGGAGATAAACTCTAAATGATTAGAATGTGTTTTCAACCATCCTGAAATGAAAATTACAAAAAGATGTCTTATTTCATTTTAAAATTTCAAGTTTTTTAGTTTTACTTATGTGTGCAATGTGTCAATGTCGGACTATGGTACAAGATTTAACTACGTGTGCAAGAAAGTTACATTTATAGTAACTATGTGCAAAACTAAGCCTGACTAAGTCAAACCAATGAGTATGGCCCAGTCACATGACTGAACCATGAATATGGCCCAGTTGTATGATTGAACCATGAGTATGGCCCATTCACACGATTGGATCAAGAGTATGGGCCAATCTCACGACTGGATCAAAACCATGACCCAATCACACGATTGGAAGCATGAGTATGAACCAGTCACACGACTGGACTCCATTCTCATGAATGGAACATACGATCAGGTTCAGTCGCACGACTAAAATCCCTGAGGATATAAATAGAGGCTCAGTCGGTCTTGACCCATTCACCTGTTGTAAAATCTCTAAAAATACCAGCAAACGAGTGGCACCTTTTCAAAATTTCTATGTCATCTAGACTTCTTGCGTGTTCACTAACTTTTCACCACTTGATTACAGGTAGTTGGAGGATAAAATCATGTTACATTGAGTACATAATCGGTTCTTACTCTAACTTGTGTGATTTTTATAAAAACCGAGAATGGATCCATCAAAATAACCACAAAAAGAGTATCAAAGTCAAATTAAACAATACCCAGTGCTTTGTCGGGATGAGACGCATCTAAAGACACCTAAAACACATGGTTTTGATGACTAATTGACCAAAATCAATATTTCGGGAACACTAACCGTCTGTACATGACTGGATATCTAGATGAACTTCAATCGCATGATTGAACCGTTCGCATGATTCAATCGCACAATTGAACCAATCGGTACTTCAGTTGCACGAACAAGTCAATCGGATGTCTAAATATGCGATTAAGCTCAGTCGCATGCTCATTCGTATGACTGAGTTCACTCATATTGATCAATCATACGATTGAACTAGCTGCATATGATTAGTTTCAAAGTCAAGTAATCTTATGTATTAAACTGATTTATGGGTGTTGATTGGGTGTTTGTCTCTTATGTTACAGTGAAATGGCAGAGCGGTGGACGGTGAGCACCAAGCATAACATTTGTGCTTACCTGAACATGACCTCAAGGAATGTAGCTGAGTTCGTGGGAATTATTGAGTTCCTAAAGCGATCTAGTATTCACAGAGCTATCTCTACAGCATGCACACCTTACAGATCCCTATAGCCAGCATTCTGGGAGAATGCTGTTGTGGACCGCTCAATTGAGCCTTATCGCATCCGGAGCTCGATTTTCAGCGAGGCCATTGATATTGGTGAAGACGATATACGTAGGGTATTCAGCTTTGGTGACGATGAAGATCATCTAACGAAACTACATCCCCTAGTTGTGTGTGGGTGCTTTCTGAGGATTAAGTATGTTGGTGACATCAATGTCGATGTACTTAACAAGAGAAACATGTGCCCACCCTTCAAGTACTTAGCTCACGTGATTCTCAAGTGCATTGCTTCACATCGAGGTGCATTCGATGAGCTCAGTGATCAGATCCAGAATGCATTCGTGGCGCTAGTTCTGAACCAACCATTCAGCTTCTCCAAGATGTTCTTCAACTACTTGAGGGAGAACATCGAGATGAAAGGGAAAGAAAGTTTTTGTATGTATCCATGATTCCTCCAGATGATGATCGATGAGAAGTTCCCAACTTGCAAAAGCACAAAGATGATGAGATCATTCTCAAGGTGATGGACTACAGGACACTGGGAAGGATGAAAGTCTATGGGGAAAAGCCATTGAACCCCCAGTTTGACAATTATTTGGACATTTGGTGAGGGCAGACTATGTTGCCCCAAAGGTAAAGAGATGGCATCACGAGGACAGTGACTTTGATGTTGAGAACATAGTGATTCCTGATAACGATCAGGATGATGATGATGATGATAATGTCCATAATGAAGATCAAGGGGTGGTGGTGAAGCATCACACCAATCCTAACCTTCTGAGACATTCACTGCAGATCCAATTACTCAGCAGGGTGGACCATCTAGTACTGGAGGGTTTGAGTAGGGTGCCATAAACCAAGACATCCCCATTATTGAGAACTTTGGGAACTTTGATTTGGGAGAGGAAGAAGGAGACTCAGAGGAGGAGCCTCTAGTTATGCAGGTGGGAGGTAAATGGGTCGCCACTAACAAAGGTACAGAGACGGTGGGTGTGCGATAAAGGAAAGCAGCTAGGATGGATACAGAGGAGGCTGATCCATCCTACACACCCGATCAGCCTACTTCAAAGGGAAAGGAACCTGCGACTCCCTCTGGCTCTAGACTGAAGAGAATGGCGAGGCCTTCTGTAAGGCCCCATTCCCGGGCACCTTACGGTTGGTCATTCATCGCACATGAAACATTTCAAAATATATATTTACTTTGCAGTGGAATTTAAAACTTTCATTTATAACTGAGAGCATGTCATTTCATAATTTTACAACATTCGTTTTCTTCTCAAAATACAATGACATGTCAAAATATGGATGCCAGCCTCAATAACTGAGTAGTCGCCCTGTGCCATCCTCAGCAACATACCTGCCAACTGGAAACACATCAAAGTCAGCGTTGCTGAGTGAGTTCTAGTTTTATATTAAAAACATACTTTTCTTTCGTCAAAACCTTTCTTTCAAAACCATACTATACTTTCGTATATGAACACACATCATACGTACATACACATAGATAATATCATTATTATCTTCTTTTCTCATTCATTCTTTATCTTTAACTTTCATTCATTCTCTGTCTGTCGTTCGTTCATTGTCTATCTTTAACTATCATTTGTTCTCTATCTTTCACTTCCATCTAGATCCGGTCACACTTTACCCTCTTCATGGCACACAGCCATGATTACTGAGGTCGAGTGACAAAGATCCCGTTCGAGCGTTAACACTATATTCCTTCCGTTCATTATTTTCATTCGTTCGTTCTTTAGCTTTCATTACGTTCATTGTCTTTCGTTCGTTTCATACAGTCTGTCTTTCACAATTATCTAACTCAATCATCAACTCACGCAATACTCCCGGCTCATGTCCGAAGACTGATACTGTGCCGGGGCCCGTAAACAAACCCCCGACTCATGTACGAAGACTGACACAGTACCGGAGCACGCGATCCGTTTCTCATTCATCTCATCTCACTCTCACGCACTACTCCCGACTCATGTCCGAAGACTGATACTGTGCCGGGGCCTATACACAAACCCCCAACTCATGTCCGAAGACTGACACAGTACCGGAGCATGCGATCCTCTACTCCTTCAACTAGATCCTGTCTCA
>BJCO01465457.1:0-14471 GCA_018326465.1 Flaveria floridana
TTATAAACATGGTTATAATGCTTTACTTCCGCTGCGTTTTCAGAAAGTTTAAATGGTTAAACTATGATTTTATGTTCTAACAAACCCAACATCATCTTCATTAAATCTCATGTTTTTCACAGCTCTACAAAGGTTGTATCTTTTGCGTGTTTTGGTTGTTTTATTCTTCTTGATAGCTAGTTCATACACATATAAATGATCCTATGTTCTTGGGTTTGTTGAAACTAAGTTATGTGCCTTAATTTTCAGATTATAAAACATGATATTAAGGTCTTATTCCACTGTGTTTTCAAGTTTAAATGGTTAAACGTCTTTGATAATGTGTCCAACAAACCCTTCAGATGTAATGGATTTAAGTTTCATCAAGAAGTCTCACTTCAAATCACTAAATAGAAGGATTTCAGCCCCCTCTTTTCCTCCCCACTTCCTTTCAATTACCATCTCATAAGTCTTTTCATCATAATAGACATTTGAGATTGGTATGGAAGTATGGGTGCCAGCCACCATCTTTCTCTTTAATGGTTAAGTTGGTTTTACATTCACTTTAGGAAATACCAACTCTTAAGTCCTCTTAGCTTTTCTCTTCTTGTCTAGGGGATTTTGGAAAGTTTTGTTTTTCCTCAAGCAAATCGCTTTTAATTAGTCAAAGTTCTTGGTTCTTTTGAAGATCTTTAGAATCTCTTCGAACTCATATCCCATGTGCATTGCATGATGATTGATAAGCTCAAGTTCTGCTAGTTTCTTGAGATCATGAATTTGCAGGGAGTTCACATGAGTAGAGTACTCTATGAATAATTGCACTAACCCTGAGATCCTTTTGATCATGAACATATTCTAGTCACTGTCATACTTCCAGGCAATGATCTTTATATCAGTTTTTCCCTCTAAACAGACACACCTTGTATCATCTCTGAAGTGGTCAACCCCTCTTGAAGTTTTAAGTGAGAGTGTTCAATGAACCGTTTAGGATTTTTGTTGAAGATTGGAGCTAAGACATCATGGTCTTTGGTCGTGAGCTAGACATCTTGAGAAGACACTTTAGATCTAGGTTTTCTCCCTACAACCTCTTCTTCTATCTTTTTCATCTTTTCTTTCTTCTCATTTATCATTTGGGGGATTGCAGCTTCGAGTGAGTTTGTCTTCATATTAACCAGTCTTCTTTTTATGTATCCTGGTTTTGAGAGGTAATCCTTTATTTCTCTATCAGTCATGGTATGGATCTTGAGGAGCTTTAGACTGTCTTATGAGTGAAGTGGAGAATGTGATAAGAGATTTGACTTATTATCTTTTATATTCAGTCACATGAGTGGGATCAAGAAGTTGATACTTTTTTCTTACTTCTTCCACCATTTACTCATAGGTCATCCCAAACACTTCATCAGCATCATAACCATGATTGATCAGAAACATGGCATTAAACATTAAATCATCAGTTTGTGCCTTTTCCACCATCTCTTCAACTGAGGATTCCACCTTCATTGGACTGTCTTTAACCACATGTCCATCAACCTAGTATTCTCCTTCTATTTCTCCTTCTTCCAAATCAATGATATCAATCATCTCTTTTAATTGTGCCTCAGCCCTTTCATGCTTTTCAAGAAATTCAGCTATTGTAGCTAAACTCCTTGGGTCATCTTTTTGCTTCTTTTTTACAGGCTCCTCTTCCTCTATAGGCCTTTTCCCCTTAGCCTTCTCAGACACTTCCTTGTGTAGGTGTGTACATAAGGTCTAGATGAGGATGGCATAGAGGTTTCACCTATTGTTGGTATTCATTCTTCTGCTTGCTTTTTAACAGATTCTTCTTTTTCTTTTATCTCTTAACATAGTTTTCTAATGAGTTCTTTTTGCTCTTCAGAAATGGTGACTGCAGGAACAATCTGCATACTCAACTCTCCCTCTAAAGGAACTGGAGATTGAGGAATCACCACTATATGTTCTACTAGAGGTCTTGGATCCCTTACAAATTCCCAAAACTCATCATCAATGATGAACTCTCCAGTAGTATAGCTGTCAAGCTCTTTGATGAGATCTTTAGGCTCAGAGTCCTGCTAAGTTGTTTCTTTAGATGTTCACTTGAGTAGACCACCATGGCTAGACTTTTCCTTTTCTGTTTCTGGGTCATCACCTTGTGTTTCTTTCTCCTCATCTTGCTCCTCTTTTATTTTAATCAACATTTCCAGTTCTGAGACCCTTTTCAGTAAAGTCTCATTTTCTCTGCTGAGATCAATAATGAGAGTAGACTAGTTTTCAATCAAGCTTTCCTGTTCTTCCATGGAAAGTGTCTATAGAGTTACAACATCAACATGCCTGCTGATTTCTTCTTTAACTTTGTTGAGGGTAACCTTGAGTTCATCTATTTCTTTGTCTTTCTTGTTCTTTTCAGCCTCATGTCTTTCTTTGAGTTATTTGATCTCCATTTCTTTTCATCTAACTCTTGAAGTCTATCTTGGATAATACCAGATCTTCTATTTAGTAGTTTTTTCGTCCTTTCAACTTTCAGCAACAGCTCAGTGATCATTTCATCCTTCTTATCAGGTTTGTTGGTTCCTGATTCTGCATAACTTTTAGAAGGACCTACCTCGGATTGGGCTTGTCTCACTGGCATTCTCATGGTGTGGCCGTCCTCATCCGGAGATGATTCAAAGTCATCTGAAGAGCTGGAAGATTCACCAGACTCTACAGATTCAGCAGTAGTTTGAGAAGTGTGAGGTGGGAAAAAGTGAGCTAGAGACATATGTGGAGACTGAATAGGTAATGGTCTGAATGGAGAACCAATTTTAGCTTCTTAAATAGAAGGTCCTGTTTGAAGAACAGAAGGTCCTGTATGAAGAACATAAGGTCTTGTGTGAAGATCACCACCTACATCAACATGTTGTGACACATGCCTTTATTCATCTTGTGCTTCTTCTACATGCTCATCAACATGTTGTTGATCATGAACAGCTTGTTCTTCTTCTTCTTCATGATCTTGGTCATCAGCTGGAGCTATATCTTCTTGTTCTTCTTGTTGATTGATTTGCTCTAACATCCAATGAAGCAAGGGAAAGAAAGTCCCACTATAGTAATTCCTTGGATCCATCTTCTTGATGTACTTATAGGACTTGGCATTGTAATAGGGGATGTCCATTACAGGTCCTACAGGTACCAGTTGGGGAAATGCTTCATTGATGAGGCATTGTAGGAATCCTGGATACATAAGGAACATATGTCTTCTACCTTCTTGAATGTTAGACACCAAGCCATTGAACTCATAGGTAGACATGTTGAATGACCTGTTAGTGCACAAAGCACATATAGCAGATGATATAGTAACATGGATACCATTCCATCTTGTCTTTCTTTTAGATAGATAGTATTGGAATAAGTGTATCAAGAATCTACACTTCAAGTCCACCAACCCTTTAACTATTTGTTTTCCTTCATATCCTCCTTCATACCTAATGTTGGCGAATAAGGTCATGATCTCCTCATCTTCAAGTTCTTGAGGAATGTCAACATCATCACCAAACTGTAGACACTATCTCACAGTGTGTTTAGTGATGGAAAGGGTGTGATCATTGGTGATTCTTCCAGATAAAGTCTTGATGCCATCAATCTCTGTAACTTTAGCAGTACTCTAAAATGACTTACGAAGTTCTCATAGATAACATGTCTCACAGTAATAGCATGAGCAATTCTAGTAGTAGATATAAATATGATCATGTTTCTAAGTCCTTCAGCTTTAGGGACATCATGGTCAAGATATCCACCGACATTATGGAGTTTACTCCATGTGAGATTTGCTATTAGCTTCTGCATAAGATACATATGAGTTAGTACTTCACAAGCAATCATCAATTACACTGGTGACATCAAGTTGACTGTTTCAATTTTGACTTTGTTTGGTCAAAATTGAACAATCATGGGTACCATTTCATAGAAATTTGACCTAACTTGATTTTACGATGCATGAACAGTTTTATTGTGATTTGTCTTTGATTTTGATGATAATTTAACATTCAAACATAGTTTTTAAAGTCAACATTTTTAGTATGTTGATCCCCTGTTCATGCGACAATCTTAGGGTTTTGAAAATCACTTGTTTATGTTAGTTTTCATGATCATTTGTGTTATTGAACTTGGAAATGTCTATCAATCCTTAGTTTGATGATGATTTTGTGATTCTCTCTTTGTGTTAGGGTTCTGATTTCATCATGTGTTCGATGGGTAACTCTTAGATATTGCTAAAGATCACCTTGTTTCAAGACTACGATTGTTGAGAATCGAAATAGAGGCAATATGATGTTAGAAGAACACTGAAATCAGAATAATGTTGATGATTTTGATGATGAATGAAGAACATTAGTAAGTTTTCACTCGTCGCACTTTTAAAGTCTCTCAAATTTGGAAAGTATTAAATGACCTCAGTTGATCTGTTTAAATAGTCAATTTTAACTGCTTTTGCCAATTCTAGAAGTTTTAAAACAAATGTGGATGACTACTGTAGCAAATATGAAAGATTCAATCTGTCAGTATTTGTTTACTGTAACAAATACCGAAGTGCAAACTTGGGCAACATTTGTATACTGAAGCAAATGTGGAAGTTTATGTTGTCAGACATTTGAACACTGTAGTAAATGTGGAAGGTAAGTTATCATATATTTTTGCACTGTAGCAAATGCGTATGTGTTAACTTATCAAGCATTTGTACACTGTAGCAAATGCTAAAAAACATTTGTCTCCCCGCATTTACTTCAACAAATGCAGATGAACAACTAAGTTGTCCGCATTTCTTTGAACTTCAAACATAATGACAGGAGAGTGTGAGCACACTTCTAATTTGTGATTATACAAATACACAACCAAGTTTTAGTATTGATTTCAGCCATATTCGAGAAATGCAACTGAGTAAACAAATGCGGATGAACAAAAGTGGCCGCTTTAGTTTTAATACTTGAAAACGTTTTTGTAAATATTTGTTATGAGACTAATGCGGTAGACTTAACTTATCCGTATTACTTTCACTTTGTGTTTTTCATCAATCAAAACTGTTACCCGTATTGGTTATATGCTTGGGTTACCTTCACCCCCAGTAACCAATGCTCTTACCTGCATTAAGTTTTGAACTTGTCAAATCTTAGTGTTTCTACTATAGGTAGTTTTGGTTGTTTTTTTCTTTGATGCTTGATCTTTATGAAGATGTGTCTTTTGCTTTTGACTATTATAAAGATGATTATGTTGATTTGTTGTTTATAAAGTTTTGACTGTTGCTTGGGTTGTCATTCTTGCTTGGATTGAATTGTACACCAGATGTGATGCAAGTTTCCAATTGTTGACTGATCTTGGACTTTTGTGCTTCAGGAAGTCTGCATATACTGAGATACTATGGTATAACTTCTCTACTAACATAGTCATTGTTCTGATTTCTTATATTTTTTAAGAAAGGAAACAACTATACATGATGTTCAAAATTTTAATTACTCCCCCTAAAGTTTATATGCATATGGGATAAAACTTTAAAGATTTAAAATTTTGATGAGAAACTGTTTTTGTAATTTTTGTTTTCTTATCTGTACATGAAGTGGAGATATACCTTTCTTGGGATCATATCAATCTTACCTTTCACGAGTGCAAGCAATTGTTAGTAAAACAAACATAATAATGGACATATTGATTGAAGGTATGTTTGTCCTCTTAAACTCATGATTGGTTAATATTTTTGATGCTAGTGATCTTTATCATGTTTTTGAGTTGATTGAGTATTCAACATGTACCTCACACTCAAAATCATGGTAAGATCAACTATCTATGTTGGGACATGATGTCCCTAGTTCACTGTACTCAAATATTTATGTCTTTTGTTCTTACATATGTGTAATAAAAGGGTATTTTGGTTATACGATATGTGTTTGAATGTATATCTACTATTGAATGTGCTTTATTCTGTATCGCTTATAATTACACAATTAAATGAATATTATATATGGGTTGTAGTAGTTATTCATAGTTCTGAGTTAATAATGATTCGGGAATGTGTTTGACTTAGTCATATGGTCACTCATGCTAATGAACCATGCTTATGGACTAGTCGCACGACTGAACCAGGTGATTGGCTCAGTCGCATAAATGATACATAAGACTCACTCATTCGCATGATTGAACAAATCATATAGTTTAGTCGTGCATATGAATGAGTCGTATGACTCAGTCGCACGACTGAACCATACAAATTGTCACACCCTGGGCCCAGGTAGAGTGAGACGTCACAGACTAGCAACAACATATGAGAGCGGAAACAAAGCATTACAAGAGCTCAAAGGAGAGAATATCACATGGCATTTAAAGTTTTTAAAAGATATCGGGCTAGAAACAGATCTAACCCTGAATGTATTATACAACCAAACATAAAGCTAAATTGTATCGTTCACAGAAATTCCAAATTGTTCAAATTGTTCAAATTGTTCATTAGGTCAAATAAGCCAATGCCATGGTCACGGGGATAAGTCTAGGTCTTCAACAACAGCTAGAGTCTCTTCATGGATTACCTGAAACATGCTCAAAAAGAAATTGTGTCAACTAAAAAGTTGGTGAATTCAAGTGCTTAAAGTATAAAAACAAAAGGATTTAAATAAAATCCTCATTTGATTTAGAAGAAATCTTAGTTTCAGTATTGTGGGGGTATCATAATCAACCCTGCACTCAGTCCTGGTTAGCCTCTTCTAAAGTTATGTTTTACCGGTTATTCCCGAAGGAAGAACTGAGCCCCAAACCAGTGTACCATATCTGCCCAGATGGTTCATCATAGTTTCTTATCAAAACCTATCACACGCCACAAACGATCCCTCAGGATCTCAACGGGGTACCCTTCCTATACGGAAGCCACTGTGTGTGTGGGATTCCCCAAATAGATCTATCCATATAAAATAAGTGGTTCATGAAAGAATTAATGATCATGATATAAGTATCAGCAGGTAACAATAAATCCCACATACAATCACCATGTAAAGAACAAATGTAGTTCATAAATAACAGAGCATGTTTCATCCCAAAGCAGTAGTAAAAGGGGATCACTAGAACTCACCTTAGACGTTAAGCAAAAATAACTCTTCGTGTGCCGGGAATGTCTCAAGCCTAGCACCCTAGCATCAATATTGGTGAGCTGCTGCTCTTAAACTAAATCAAGGTGTATTAAGTGTGCCAAAGAGTTAGTTGTTGGATTGGGCTTTGATTCGACTAGGGTTTGTATAAAAAGTTTCCTTTTATGGAAAGTCATGGTTTCTTATGTAATTTAGGATTTTACACCATTAGGTTAATGATATAAGTTAAATAATGTTGTTCACGTGATTATTATCCTCATATGAGTTGGTTATGAAGTTTAGTTAAATTTTACAGTTTAGTCCCTCAAGATTCAAAATTGACAGTTTCTACCCTCAAGTTTGACTTCTTGTACTAAATGAATTTTATGAACAAAAATCAGGTTCTTGAAGTTAAATTAACTTATTATCAAGTATGTTTACACAAATATTCAGAATATAGGTCCGGTATAATACCTATGTGTTTAACGTTCCCGGTTACGGTAAAACCGAAGGGTTTTAACGGTTAAATATGAACTTTCATGTTTTTGAGTCTTAGACCACTAGATAAAATTTTAAAGAAATTTTTATAAGTTTCAAGTCCTTTGATTATAAAATTTTTTCCTCTTATAGTTGAAAGCCTCGTTTTTACGTTCAACCTGTTAAAACGCGTTTTTAACCGAATTTGACCGTTTGAAAGCTCGTTTGACCAATTTTTTGATTCTATAAGTTCTTTTCACTCTTAAATTACTGAAATAACATGGTTTTTGTAAATTTTATCTCTACACCATATTTCTTGGATTTTTCTCAAAAACGTCACCCGGTTAATACCCGTTTTTAGTTAAAACTCCATTTAACTTACCTTTTTGACCATTTAATCAATCCATTTACGCCAGAACATTTTATTAACCATTATTAAGCCTGTAATTCTGTTTAAAAACTTAATGTTCTTGTTTTATTATTTTTAAGTGGTTTTACCACGTTTTTAGGTCAAGAAATTGACTAAAAAGGGTCTAATCTTATCAAGTCTTTAATTTCCAGAACTTAACCATATGTCACACACTTAATATTCATCAAAAAGTTCTGAAATCATGTCCAAAACTCATGGCCTAGTTGTTCAACACAACAATAAACTATAAACATAGTGATTATGCCATAACCGACCATTACACATGTGTAAATCATTATAACTTGAGTTTAAACATTACCAAAACCTTAATTAACTTTAAAATAAAATTATTAAGGTGTTTAAAAGTTGTTATTGTGCAGGTTATGATCCTTGGTTGAGAGGGTTTTCAAACAAGTGCTTAAATGGTGTTATGTCATGTAAAAAGAAGGTTTTCTAAGGTGTAACTTGTGCTATAACCACATGTTCATGGTATATACCTTTAGTAACCTTCAAAACAGGTTATTATGAGTCTTATAAAATATTAACAAGAAGATTACACGTTTTGCTTCAAATGGTTACAAGATATGCAAGTTAGATGGTGCAAAACATCCAAAAAAAGGGTTTTCATGGTGGAAATCGGGTTCCACCTCAAGAATGACCAATATAACATGTGAGATACCTTTTGTGAAGTTAAAATATCCTCAGGAACAAGGTGATGGTGTCGGGATTCTGCTACAACAAAGAGAGGAGGTGTTTTTAAAAGAAAAGTGAAGAAAACACATGAAATGACCATTTTCGGGTGACATGAAGCTTACACTTTGTATTGTTCACGTTTTGGAGAGTGTAGATAGACAAGAATGGTCTGCAAATCCTTGGACAAGGATGTAGAATCTAGAACAAGTGATGGAAACCACGAGCTTGCAAGATCCAAGCACCAAAAGCTCACCAACCTTCACTTCCTTATGGTTTTAAGCTTGGGCGATGGTTGCTTATGCTTGTTCTTCGAATTATGAGGATGGAAAATGGAGAGAAAACTCAATGTGTGTGTGTAATATGGTGTGTAAAAACTGAGAGGAAAAAGAGAGATGTGAGGGATTTGTTAAAGTGTGCATGCAAGGGGAGCGGTGGATGGAGAGGTGGTGTAGAAGAGAGGGGAGTGGGGGAGAGGGGGCGGTCGAGTTTTGGCCTCTTGTGAGGGTTTTTGTTTTAGAATTTAATTAGTAATTAATATTATGTGTAGTATTATTGTATAGTGTAGTATTATTTTAGGTGGGATAATTTAGTTGGTTGTTAATTATCATGCATGAACATGCATGCACTAAGCCGAAAATTTTATGTGTTCATACACATGTTAATTGTTTTCAATTATGATTTAGTTGAATGGTTGACTACTTGACTTTCCCAGAACACTAAGTTTTTCTAGGGTAAAGCTTGAACTAGTTAAAGGTCACTAAAAGTCAAATAAAATCATAAAATGGAACTAATTAGCAAATGATGATTCTAATATCAATGATATATTTAGATTGTTTCTATTATTAGTACTTATAAGATGGGTAATGATGCAAGTAGACTAGGGTTAGAATAATGATCTTGAGGTCGGTTGTTACATTCTCCCACCGTTTAGGAAATTCCGTCCCGAAATTTTAGCTTCGATTAGATTCTGAACGGGAGGGTTTGAAGAGGTATGGATAACTCTTTCTCATCTCGTCTTCTTGCTCCCAGGTGAACTCAGGTCCTCGTTTCGAATTCCATCTGACCTTGACCTTGGGTATGCGGCTCCGCCTGAGTTGCTTCACCAAGCGGTCCGTGATCTCTATGGGCTCTTCCACGAAGTTCAGCTTGTTATTGATTCTTGCTTCTTTAAATGGTAGCACCAGTGTTATGTCTACCATGCACTTCTTCAGGTTTGACACATGAAAGGTGTCATGTATATAACTCAACTTCTGAGGCAATTTCAATTTGTATGCCACAGGGCAAATTCTTGCCAGTATTTCGAATGGTCCAATGTATCTCTGGCTTAACTTTCCTCTCCTTCCGAACCTCACAGTTCCCTTCCATGGTGCTACCTTCAACATTACCCTATCACCCACTTGAAACTCTAAAGGTTTTCGTATCCTATCAGCGTACTTCTTCTGTCGGTCTCTGGCTGCTCTTAGAAGTTCCTTGATTTTAAATATCTTATCAGTGGTCTCCAACACGATATCGGGTCCCATTACTTGGCTATCACCAATCTCATTCCAGCTTAATGGTGATCGGCATTTCCTACCATACAGAGCCTCATACGGAGCTGCCTTGATACTTGCATGGTAACTGTTATTATAGGAGAATTCCACCAAAGGGAGATGGTTGTCCCAGCTCCTACCAAAATCAATCACGCAAGCTCTTAGCATATCTTCCAAAGTTTGAATGGTTCTTTCGCTCTGACCGTCAGTTTATGGGTGGTAAGCGATGCTTAAATCCAAACGGGTTCCTAAAGCCTGCTGGAGTGATTCCAGAAACAAGAAGTGAAACGGCTATCACGGTCGGAGATGATCGACAAAGGTACTCCATGCCTAGTTACTATCTCATCAACATATAGTTGGGCCAATTTTGTCAAGTCGTAGTCCTCTCGAATTAGCAAAAAGTGAGCTGACTTCGTTAGCTTATCCACTATTACCCAAATAGCATCATGACCTCTAAACGTTCTGGGTAACTTTGTAACAAAATCCATCGTGACATTATCCCATTTCCATTATAGGATTTCGGGCTGTTGCAACGTTCCTGAAGGTTTTTGATTTTCAGCTTTTACCATGGCACAGGTTAGACATTTTCCAACATAAACAACGATTGATTTCTTGATTCCAGGCCACCAGATAACTGCCTTTAGATCCTGGTACATTTTATCACTTCCAGGATGAACCGAGTACCTAGATTTATGGGCCTCATCGAGGATTGCCTCTTGAACTCCCCCGTGCTTCGGCACCCATGTTCTCCTTTCGTACTTGTATAAACCATCGTCACTTGTCTCTAATCGCTTCTCCATTCCGGTTAACCCTTCTACTTTTAACCTTTCTCCCTTTAATGCTTCACTTTGAGCTTCTTTCAGCTTCGCGATAAGGTTGGTGTACACACTCATCCTTAAGGATCGTACGCGAAGGGGATTTTCTCTCTCCTTTCTGCTCAAAGCATCTGCCACAACATTGGCCTTACCGGGATGGTAACGGATTTCACACTCATAGTAGTTTAACAACTCGACCCATCTTCTCTGATGCATGTTTAGCATCTTTTGCTCAAGAATGTGTTGCAAACTTCTATGGTCAGTGTAGATGATGCACTTCGTGCCATAGAGGTAGTGCCTCCACATTTTGAGAGCAAACACCACGGCATCCAATTCTAGATTGTGCGTCGTATAGTTCTTCTCATGATTGTTCAGTAATCTAGATACATACGCAATCACCTTGTTACGTTGCATCAGTACATATCCTAGTCCTTGACGTGAAGCGTCACAATAGACCACGAAATCTTCGACTCCTTCTGGGAGGGCAAGGACAGGTGCACTGCAGAACTTCTCCTTAAGCATTTCAAATGCTTCATTTTGCTCTGGTTCCCACACAAAGGTTGTGTTATTCTTAGTCAGCGCGGTCAAGGATTGCACAATGCGCGAGAAGTGTTTTATAAACCGTCGGTAGTATCCGGCCAATCATAGGAATTGCCTTATCACAGTGGGAGTTTCACGAATCTTCCAATTCTTTATAGCCTCAATCTTGGAAGGGTCGACTTTAATCCCATTCTCATTTACCACATGCCCTAAGAATTGGATCTCTCGCATCCAGAATTCACATTTAGAGAATTTGGCATATAGTTGCTCATTCTTGAGTAACTCAAGAATTAGCCTGAGATGTTTCTCGTGCTCTTCCTTACTACGGGAGTAGATCATGATGTCGTCTATAAACACGATCACAAACTTGTCGAGATAAGGGTGGCGTACTCGGTTCATGAGGTCCATGAACGCTGCTGGTGCATTAGTCAGTCCAAAGGGCATGACTAAATACTCATAGTGTCCATACCTAGTTTGGAAAGCTGTTTTGGGTATGTCTTCTTCTCTTATCTTCAGTTGGTGGTAACCAGACCTCAAATCTATTTTGGAGAAATAACTTGCTCCTTGCAGTTGATCGAATAGGTCATCTATTCTCGGAAGAGGGTAACGGTTCTTTATGGTCAGCTTGTTCAGTTCTCTATAATCAATGCACATATGTAGGGTTCCATCCTTCTTTTTCACAAATAGTACCGGGGCACCCCATGGAGAAACACTTGGGCGTATGAATCCTTTGTCAAGTAGTTCTTGGATTTGTATCATCAGTTCCTTCATCTTAGGAGGGGCGAGTCGGTACGGTGCCTTAGCTACTGGTGTAGCACCAGGCAGCAAATATATCTGGAACTCAACATGTCGATTCGGGGGAAGTCCCGGTAGATCTTCTGGAAACACTTCTGGATATTCAGAAACCACTGGGATATCTACAATCTTCTTCTCCTCTTTGGTCTTCATCATATAGACTATGAAAGCTGGGCATCCTTTCTTTAAGCTCTTGGTAGCTTTTAAATAGGATATCATGGGGTATAAAGTGTTACTCCTTTCGCCTTGTACCACTAGCACTTCCTTGTCGCTCAACGGTATCTTGAGTAGGCGTTCATCACATACAATTTTGACTCTATGCTTAGCTAGCCAATCCATACCAACAACCACATTGAATCCTCCTAACTTAATGGTATTAGATTTATCCTAAATGTATTTCCATTTAGATTCAATGAGCAATCTTTGATGACTTCATTAGTTTCTAAAATGTTACCGTCAGCTAATTCTATGGTAAACGTATCGGTTAAGGTACATGCGTCTAAGTCAATCAAAGGTCTAAAAGTACTAGAGATAAAACTAGCAGTCGCTCCAGTATCAAACAGAACAGTAGCAGGATGATTGTTTATAAGGAACGTACCGTTAACCATATCAGGTTCCTTACGAGCTCCAGCTGGATCCATCACAAATGCTCTTCCCTTAGGCTTGTTGGGCTTGACATCCTTGTCTCTACCCAGCTTAGGACACTTGTCCCTCATATGCCCTGGATTCCCATATTCATAGCATTGTTTTCCTGGTGTGTAAGTATAGTCCTTGATTAAATGACCTGTTCTCTTGCATCTGAAACAGGGCATTGGGTTACATTCCCCTTGATGGTGTAGTTTGCACTTGTTGCAAAATTGGCTTGTTCCCGAGTACAGCCTCCAGGTCTTGCTACCCCGATCATCGCGCCTCGTACCTTCAAAACTCTTCCTACCTGACCCGCTGCTACTTCTAACCGCTCTCTTTACTTCAAACCACTTTCTTTTCTCACCAACAGACTTCCTCTTCTCATCCGCCCTAGTTTGCTTAGTCCACCCAGCCCTAACTAAGTCATTAGTCAAACTTCTGGTAAGGTTAACCGTAGCTTGCAGGTTCAAAGGCTTGGAGGATCGGACCATTCCCCTAACTCTAGGATGTAGCCCCAGATGAAACGTGTCACACCTTTAGATTCGAGTGTCACTAGATGGGGCACCAGTCGGGATAGGGCTAAGAAACGATTGATGTACTCCATGTAGTTGGGACCTTTCATTTCCACACTTAGGAATTCTAACTCTAGTTTCTCAAGTTGATTGATGGGGCAATACTTGCTGGTATCAGTTCCCTGAATTCGGTCCAACTCATTCTGTTAGCCGCATTTCTTCCATGTGTTTGAGTAAGCGACTTCCACCGTTCTAGTTCCGATCCCTTGAGTGATTGGGATGAGAACCTCACCATATGATCCATCTTGCACTCGCTGATGTCCAAGACAGCTTCCATTTCATCGATCCATCGGTACGTCTCGATAGCACCCTCAGTGCCGTAGAAGTCCTTGGGCTTACGTGCCATGAAGGTTTTGTAGGAGGATCCGTTCTTTAGTGCCTCGGCTTCCTTTTCATTGCCCTCATTATTCCCAGTCCCATCATTACCATCAGTGTTACTCCGATCAGTATTGATCTGAGCGATAATGGTCGGAATGGTATTAGCAATCTGTTATGCTACGAGTTTAGCAATTCTCTCATCATTTTCTTGATTATCATTCTCCTTACAAGGAGTTCCTGGTGGAGTAGGTTGGTTTCCAGTTTGTCTAGCCTCCTCACGGCGGCCCCTAGTAGCTCCTCGTCTTCCAAATCAAGTTCCTCTCCTAGTCGGCATTCTATCACAGATAGATTCGTTTAGCATCTCATAATTTGTTTCGAATAGTTCATGCATCAATACCCTATTATACCTTGCATTAGGAGGAGAAAGTATGGTGTGTATATATATATACAACTCACTAAGTGATTCCTACAAGGTTCTATCTTAACAATTTAGACAATCAATCAGAATGGGCATGGCCCAAATTCAAATCATGTGACATCCGTCACCGAAGGTCCGTCATCTAACGAGTTCGGTCAACTTTTGTTGTCGGACATCCCTCCTCTTGATAAACCATCTATGTGAACGCTATGTTTATTTGTTT
>BJCO01465469.1:0-11694 GCA_018326465.1 Flaveria floridana
GTTACCTTCAGCTGTTGTCTTCAGCTGATGTCTTCAGCTGTTACCTTCAGCTGTTGTCTTCAGCTGATGTCTTCTTCAGTTTTTATGATCAGTAGATAGTTACAAGAGTGTTTTGGCTGCATCAGACTTCTAGGAATCCTTACAGTCGGTTTAGTTAAAGAAGACATTGAATGACTCAGTCCCCATAGACATTTGGCAAAGAAACTTATCTTGTCCTCATGATTTCTTGAACGAATGACATCGACTGATTGATTAATTGTTTTGACGTACAATAAAGATCCTTTTTCAGTAGAAGCTAGATACATATTGATAGAAATTGATGAGAGCTCCAGGTCAATTCTCACATACAGCAAAGGAGATCATCAAGTTGTACTGATGAACACTCCAGGTCAGTACTATCATACAACAGAGAAGTTGTTCATATTGTGTCGATGAGAGCTTCAGGTCAGTACTATCGTACAGCAGAGGAGATCATCACTTTATGCTGATGGGAGCTACAGGTCAGTACTTCCGTACAGCAGAGGATATCATCACTCCATGTCAGTACCACCGTACAACAGAGGAGATGAGCACAAACATAAAACACAACAGTACACAAAGAAGCTTCTAAGGTACTAAGATGGATAAGCGTAAAGCTTTTGAGAACAGATGGGTATTTTTAGAAACAAGGATACATAAGACAAGAACAAAACAACACAGAGATGCCCCGTTTTCAATCCTTTTTGAAGAAGGATTTATGAAGGCCAAAGATGTCAAGGGGATTATCCGATTAATCATGTTTCTTATTCTTATAGTTAGGCTATAGGAGTACTATCTACTTTGTTTTCGGGCTGAGCCTATCAAGCAAATCCCGACACGATACTGTTGACCTCCTTCATATTGTTCAAACATCACAAAGGGTCATAAGTTCTGCAAAAGAAAACAAGAGAAGCAGTTATTTATTATTTATTATTCTCCCCTGAAATTTCTATGACTAACAGGATGAAGAAATTTCTAAAAGCTATAAATATATCTCATATATATTTTGTGTTTTTTTTTGTTTTTTTATTAAAAGAAGATAGAATGGCGAAGGGCAATGGAGCATATCGAAAAGAAAGAAAGAAAAATAATAATTACGAAAGATATATAAACAATATAGACATAGAAAGTTTTAAAGAAAAACGGGTTTAGAATGATATTAATCCCAGCATGGAAATCAATTCATAAAAACAAGGTTTATCAAAAGTTTTCGTGAAAAGATCTCCTTTTTGATATATTGTATCAATGGGAATAATATTAATGAAACCCTTTTCCTGAGCATCACGGATTGCATGAATCCATGTCTCGATGTGCTTGATTCGGGAATGATGAATAGGATTCTTGGCGATGCTGATGGCTGCTTCGTTGTCACAGAACAACGGTGTATGGAGAAAGTTGATCCCATAGTCAATCATCTGGTGTTGAATCCATAACACTTGAGAACAGAAACTAAAGGCGACAATGTATTCTGCTTCTCCTGTAGAGAGAGACAGTGGTATGTTTCTTGCTTTGCCATGATACCAGGCAATTGCCCAAGTATTAACAGCCTCCAGTAACCGACTTTCGGTTTAACATGTAGCCATTAGAATCACTATCAGAGTAGGCATGTATGTCAAAATTCCCACCGAGAGGATACCAAAGACCTAAACGAGAAGAGCCCTTTAGATAACGAAAGATTCGTTTGACAGCCTTTTCATGAGACTCTTTCGCGGCTGATTGGTATCGAGAACAATATCCTACAGCAAAGGTGATGTAAGGATGACTTGCTGTAAGATACATAAGGGAACCAATCATGGATCTGTAAAGATGAGGATCAATCGGTTTCCCATTCTCATCAGGAGTGAGGCAGGTTTGAGCAGTAAAAGGAGTCATCTCAAAAGAAGCGTCATCCATCTTGAATTTCTTCAACATTTCTTTAATATACTTTTTTTGATGAATGAGAATTCCCTCTGTCTTTTGTTCAACTTATAACCCGAGGAAAAAGCACATCTCTCCCATCATGCTCATTTCAAATCGACTATGCATGACTTCCTCAAACTCCCGACATAACTTTGGATTTGTGGAGCCAAAAATAATGTCATCGACGTATACTTGCACGATCAACATCTCACCATCTACTTCCTTCTTAAATAAAGACATATCGATGGTGCCACGAGAAAAACCATTGCTTAAGAGATATTGTGTTAAAGTCTCATACCAGATTCGAGGGGCCTGATGATGACTGTAAAGAGATTTATCAAGCTTGTGGACTTTTTCTGGAAAATCTGGATCCTCAAAACCAGGTGGTTGACATACATATATCTCTTCATCAATGTCTCCAAAAAGAAATGCACATTTGACATCCATCTGATAGACTTTGAATTGCTTGTGGGCTGCATGCGCCAAAAAGATTCTGATGGCTTCTAGACGGGCGATAGGCGCAAAGACTTCAGTGTAGTCAATCCCTTCTTCTTGTGCAAAACTCCAGTCTGGACTTGTTTCTTACCACAATGCCACGATCATCAGGTTTGTTTTTAAACACCCATTTCGTGCCAATTGGGCATTTGTTTGGTTGAAGATCAACCAAAGTCCACACCTTGAGTTTCCTAAACTGTTGCAGCTTTAATTACATTGATTCAACCCAGCAAGGGTCATAAAGAGCCGCATGAACATTTTTAGGGAGGATTTGTGATATAAAACAAGAGAATAGACAAACGTTAATCCCTTCAGTGATAGATCCTATGATGCTATCATGTGGATGATTTCTCAAGGTTTTGAAATCGACAGTCATGGGTGGGGTGTGTGTGGATGGTTGGCTAAAGGATTGTTGATGAGTAGTTAAAGGTAAAGAAGATAAAGGTGATGGTGAGGTAGAGGTATGGGAAATATCGGTTGAGATGTGGTACATGTAGGTGATGAGGGAGGGGATGCTGACACAGGTGGGGGTGGAAGATCAAAAGAGGATGAAGAAGATGCAACATCAACTAATGTAGCATCATTTACAGGTGTGGTTGGAGTGACAGGAGGTTCGACAGGTAATGGAGTTGGAGGAATAATGCTTGTTTGAACATGGGAGACGGACGCATCATCATCAGAAACTGGAAGATTAAATGAGTTGAACACCGTATCGGAGTCAAAGAACCATGCGAGTTCAGATCGAACATCAGAGGAATTAGATTCCTACCAATCAACATAGAATGACTTTTGAACAATACGTGTTCTAATGTTATATACCTGATAAGCCTTTTGAGAAGAAGAATAGCCCACAAAATAACATTCATCAGACACGGCACCAAACATTGTCTTCTGCGCCTGTGTATTCAATAAAGTGCATGAGCAACCGAATGGTTGAAAGAAGTCAATCAAAGGCTTTCTCTTATGAAATAGTTCATAAGGAGTCTTCATTTTGTCCTTGACGATCAACACCCTATTGAGAACATATGAAGCACAATTCACCACCTCAGCCCAAAAGATGATGGGTAAGGAGGATTCTATTAACATTGTACGAGCAACTTCAATGAGGGTGCGATTCTTTCGTTCAGCCACACCATTATATTGAGGGGTCCTTGTAGCATTGTACTGTCTAAAATTCCCTTGGTAGCACAAAATGAATCTAAGATCTGATTTCTGAATTCAGTACCGTTGTCACTTCGGATCGCCATAACCTTCTTCTTACTTATCGTTTCAATCGAAAGGATTAACTTCTGTAGCTCCTCAGCAGTCTCTCCTTTGTGAGCAAGAAATCTCACCCAGGAGTATGTGGAAAAATCATCTGTAACCACAAGACAGAAAGATTTCTTAGCAATTGATTTAACACTGGTTGGGCCAAACAGATCAGTATGTAACAACTCGAGGGGATTTGATATGCTATTTTCAATTTTCGGTTTATATGGTTTCTTATGTTGTTTTCTCTTTGTGCACGCCATGCATCTTTCAACCACAGAAAAGTCTTTCAAAGGTAATCCCCTAACAGGATTGTTTTTAACTAATTTGATTATATTTTTAAAATTAATGTGGCCCAATCTGCGATGCCATAAGAAAGACTCAGAGGTGGAGGCTTTGGACAAAAGACAGGTGACGGTAGATGTTGAATCCTTTGAACTCATATCAAGAAGATATGTATCATGCTTCCTTGGAGCCCGTATTAGTACCATATTATCTGGAATATCAATCTCAGATTTCAAAAAGAGACATTCATTGGACTTGAATGGGACCGGAATGCTTTTATCACAAATCTGAGAGACACTTAACAAATTGAATGCAAGCTCAGGTACGTAGTTGACTTTCTCTAAGGTAAGAGAGTCGTTGGAAACTTTTCCTTGACCAATCATTTTCCCTCCTTTCTTGTCGCCGGCGAATGCGACGTAACCTCCATTGATTATTCGGTAATTGGTCAATAGCTCTTTAAGTCCTGTGATATGTCTAGAGCATCTACTATCAACATGTCATACACTACTTACAACTTTATTGGATGACTCCTATAAGAATATCAAGGAAAAGGTTAACCAGGTGAAACAGGAACCCATGTTTGAACAACTTTTGGTTTAGGAGAAACAGATTTCTTACAAAAGAAATTATTAACTAATTGAGTTAACCTATTCCCAAAAGAATTTCTATTAACATGTCTACGATGAAGCTGAGGACAGTGCTTGACTACATGATCATCTTTACCACATTGAAAACAATGTGGTTTTAATCTGGGTCTATTATGTAATGAGGTTGGGATTTTATCAATGCATATTTCCTCATCACATTCAGACAATCTAGAATCAACATCACTGTATGTCTTATACATGTCAATAGATCTGCTTTTATTTGAAAAAGATTGATTATCTACAGAATAAGATGAGATGTCATCTGAAATACATGTGGTACAAGTACCACTTGTACTTGCCTCAGACGAAGATATAAACCTTTCATTTAACACAGAAATTTTAGCTGGAGTAAAAGATGGAATAGGGTGAGAAAAGAATTTTTCAAAACATATAATTTTAATTTCCTTATCACTCTTCACTGTGATATCAGTCACAAGATTAACACAATCAGAAGGTGTAGCAACATCACAATCCATAGAATTTAACGATGAAAAAAAATCACTATAACATGAAGAAATAGAGTCTTTTACAGAATCACTAGAGACAAAAATAGAATTTAAACTAGATTTATGATCTAAAACAGAATGCTGTGATTCAGGTGTGCTAAGGCTAGAGCATCCAAGCCCACTAGTCGGTCCATAATCGTAGTCCTCACGAAAATGCTTAGGGTTAACACCTTCTAAACCTGCAGACATACTGTTAGTATCTATTTGGATCAAATCATTAGAAGAATGAGGAATAGGCATAGGTGAATAACAGTAAGTACTAGGAGGAGGACAAACCTTAGCATTTTCATATCCCAAACCTGTTTTAATCCTAGCTCCCCGTTGAGATTTACATAAATCGTCATGTTTCATTCCCGATATAGTAAGTTTATCAAGCTTTGACTGAAGCTTGCTTGTTTCAAACTCAGCAAGAGCAACCCTTTCAGCCAAATTATTAACCTCAACATTTCTTTCCAAAACTATTCTTTTTAAGTGATCAATCTCTTTTAAAGCCTCGTTTAATCTAACAAAATATTTAGACTCGTTTATTTTAAGCTCCTCATTAATTCATTTCAAATCCTTTTCATTATCAATCAATAAACGAATAGCTTTATAGACCCCAAATAACCTGATTTTGCAAGCTGATGAACACATATCTTGAATTATCTCATAGGGAAGTCCCATCAACACCTTTTCAACTGCAAGAGCTTTCTCGCATTGACACACCAGAGTACTCAACTTGTTTTCCTCGACAGTGGTAGTAGCATCATCCTTTTCTTTTTCTAAGTCAGTGGTTTGACTTCCTTCCTTCCTGATCTCTTCCATATCACCTTCTTTCACTTTCTTAAGCTCCTTCATCTCCTTAGACACTTCAACTTCATCCTTAAATTTCTTGAATAGATCAAAGTCATCCTCACGATTCACCTTCATCACCTCTTCCACAATCTCAGCAACCAGTGCTTGATTAACCTCTTATCTCATCTCTTCAACTTTAGCACTCCAATCAAAGTTAGAAATCAATGCGGTCTCTTTGTTGTGACTTGCATACTCTTTACCCCCACTTGAAACATTTTGGAACTCTTGAATTACCAGGGTCAGTGACAATTGGCAGTGGACATTCACGTTTGAAGTGTCCTAACTGTTTGTAATTAAAACACCTCAGTTTAGACTTATCAAAACCAAGTTTGTAGTTAGAACTTTGACCTCCTAAATTCTATCTGCCAGTGCGCTCCATAAATCTCTGGGCTCTAAGTGTCAACATTGCCATTTTCCATTGAATGTCAGTCTCTTCATGATCATCAGGACCCACCTGATACATATCCTCCATCGTCATCCCTTTTCCTTTCAAATCCCCAGCTACAAGAGCTTCATAACTCTGAACGAACATACCAAAAAGAGCCATCATCTCAAATGGAACAGAAGTTTCAACAGTTGCTTTCAAGTTCGCTTGATCTCTCCTAATACTACCACAACCTCCAGAATAGTCACCGGTGTGTACTCCGCCTTGATGAGATACCTGCATTGGAGATCTTACAGCGGAAGACAGTAATGCAGCATTTTGAGAATAACTGGATGTAGGCATCATAGTCTGATTAAATTCCCGTCTCTTCAGATCTAAATCAAAGGATTTCAGTTTGTTAATTACATCCATAAGCTTGTAATAAGCAAAGTTTCTCTCTTGCTTCAACATTGTCACTTGTAAGCTCCATTGGGGTGGTGGAGAGTCTAGGAGCTTATTCACCTGCTCGTGATTACCCAACTGATCATCATACTTCTTTAGAGTACTTGATACTGACAAAAATCGATTGGTGATGTCAGTGAGGTCTTCATTTTTATGTCTGACAAATGAATTGAACTCCTTCTGAGCTTGGGCTTTCTTATCCTTCTAAAGATCTTCATTTCCATCATAGAATTCACACAATGCATCATATAAAGATTTTGCATCCTTGTGTTCAGCAAATCGATTATAGATATCAGGTGCAAGACACGGAGTTAATGCTCCAAAAGCTTTCTTGTCTCGATCAATCAGCTTCTGATCCTTCTCGATGAATGTGGCAGGATCCATGTTTTGAGATACGGTACCACCAATAGTAACCATTGGCTTGTGCGGACCAGTGATACTAGATTCCCATTGGTTATGGTCGGTGTAGAAGAAAAAGGCTTTGAGACATCTCTTCCAGTCTTCAAAGTTGTCCCCATTTTTGAGTCATGGAGGTCTATTGGGAGCAACACTCTCTAAATCAGCAAGAGTGAGAGAAGTCATCTTTGACATGCTAATTTCGCTAAAGAGAAATGTAGTTTCATAGAAAAAGATAATTTCGTAGAGCTAGTTTCGCAGAAACTAGTTTCGCTGAGGAAATGGTAAATTCGCTGGCAATTTCGGCAGCAATTTTGCTAGCTGGAAGCAATAAAGTGCTTAGTTTCGCTGAGAGTTTCGCAGGAAACAAGCTTGAACTTTCTTTCATGGTACTTTCGACAGCAATTTTGCTTGAAATGAGACACAAGCACAGTTGAACTTTTGTTCAGAATTTCTACTTTCGCAAAAAAGTTATGAACAACTACAAGTGTGAAACAATTGTAGTTTCGCTGGAAGAAAATGACAGTTTCACAGAAAGAACTCTAGTTTCACTAAAAGAATCTAAAAACCCTTTAAACCCCGAAAACAACCTGAAATCACCCAAATCTTAATGGATTTGAGATCTGATGATTCACAGATCTTTCCTAACCAAAAGCAAGCAAAATTCAATCAACTTCCATATCAAATACACTCAAATTTGATCTAGAATTGAAGAAATAGTGGTATTGAACAAAAACAACCAAAAACCTCAAACAATCAAGAGCACTAAGGCTCTGATACCATTTTGTAGGTCCATATGATCGATTTACAGTACAAATGAAGGTTTGAATCGTTCAATAACAGAAATAACGACACACACAATGATTTAGATGAACAATAATGACCAAAATGTATTCAAATATAATCCATAAAGCAACAATACAATTAAGAAGATAAGCTCAATGTATATCAGTGAATAACAGCTTAGAAATGACTCTTGCAACACAAATACTCGATTAGGGTTTTTGCAAGGATCCCCCAATAATAAACAAGATCATTTCTATTTATAGCAGTCTTAGTTTCACAGACAGTTTCGCTGACTGCGAAACTGTGCTGCCAAAACTATAGTTTCGCCTGGCAGAGACAACAGTTTCACTGGGTAAATTAAACAGCCGACTGTGAGCGAAACTACAGTTTCGCTCACAGTTTCGCTGGACTATAAAATATCATAAACTGAACTAATCAACTTACAAAAGTAAACTAATATTAATCCTATTACATAGAAATATACACATAAACTAATTTAAGGTGAGTCCAACCTATACTTGATCTTCAGAACATAAGAACAAAACATAATCATGCATAAGTTAGGCACATATAAGCCTTAAGTCAAACTAGGGTTAAAACCCTAAAATTCTAATCTTTCCAAAAATCTCAGAAAAATTCTAATTGTTCTAGGCATTTCAACACTATGCAGGTGCATGAGGCCTGTTTAGGCGTTTCAGCACTATTTGGGTGCATGGACTTAACACTTAGGCGTTTCAGCCTAATTCTAGGCGTTTCTACTATTAAGGTGCATGAGCCTGTACTTAGGCGCCTGAGCAAACATGTTAGGCGCAGGAGCACTATTAGGGCGCATGACCCCACACTTAGGCGTTTCAGCCAAAACATAGGCGCATAAACTACTGTTCAGGCGCATGGCGTACACTTAGTCATTCTAAGGCTTAAAATTGGGCGTATGGGGTACTGTTCGGGCGCATCAGCCCTACTTAAACTTTTTAAGTCCATTTTCCCGACCTCTCTTGTAATTTTCTAAGGCAAATTATCTAGGAGCATGGGCCCTGTTTGGGCGCATGACCACCTACTTGCAGGTTTCTAAGCTGTTTTTCAACCTCAAACACCATTTCAACCTGTTCTAAGCTTGTTACACGTATCCTAAACCTCAAACAAGCATTTACAACCATAAAACGTCAACATACAAACATGCACACATATGGTTAGATATACAACAGTTATAAAATCTTTTGTACATGCATTTTCAGCCCTAAAAGGTTGTAAAAACAAGTAAAAGACATGGTCTAGAAACTCACCTTTTGTAGCCAACAAGCCAAACTTCCCCAAATTCCTTGTACATGAATTCAAACACCTATGCATGTGAAAACACACAAACCCAAACACATAAAAATACATAAGAACATGCACTTTCGGTTTCTTAGTCGAAAACACAACTAAAACCGAGTCAATTATGCTAAAATTTGCTTACATTGGCTAAATTCAGCTACTTTATCTCTCTAATTCGAAGATCTTCTGCTTTCCCTCACTAAAACTGCCGAGTAGTTGATGTAACAGAGAAGCGGGCGCCCATGCCCACTTTAAACATAATAATAATATTATTTTGTCCTTTTTACATTTTAGCCCCTCCACTTAGGCCTCTTTTCTTTTCTTTCTAAACACTTTTGTTTTTCATTTCTCATTTCTTTTATTTTCTTTTAACCAAAAAATTTTCCGAGTGTTACAGAACAAAATATTAAGCACATTTGAATTAATAACTTTTCTAAGTGTTTTATACAATCCATTAGATGGACAGTGCATGCACTGGTTACAAATTTGAATTATAACATTTATGATTAACCAAGTAATACACCATGAAACATTAACATAGTTTGAGTTTTAATTGAGTTAGCATCTTTTAAGTTTTAAAACTTAATCAATTTACACTTAAATTTCTTAGTGTTGAATACACTCTACAATGAGTAGAGCACATTCAAGTTTAAGTTTAAAAGATTTAAAGTATGCAAAATCAAGTAATATCTTCTCAATATTAGTTGAATAGGTGAATTATGATGATTAAAACACCAACTTTAATGAAAAAATTGAAATGACTGTTCGGTTCTTGTTCTTATGGACTAACTGATGAACACTAAATCATCAAGAACACATGACGATGAAATTGGGTTTTGATTATCACAATCTATTCGAAAACAAGTTATAACAACTAATAGATGTTCAAATTTAATTACTATAACATATTTAAATCATAGATTACAAGTTTCTAAACCCCTAGGCTTTGAACGCCTCAATAGAGATCAAACGCCCAATCAAAGACTGAATCAGGTAGTGAAATCTGATGTTATAAGATCAAAATGATGTTTAGATTCATTGACTATACCTATATATCACACGGATTAACATGTAACAATCAAATGACGAGTGTATGAGTGTATCGGGTGAAGAATGAATGTAACAGAGAACTTGAGTATGTGAAAAATGATGAAAACTACAAAGTGTTGCATATATATAAGTGTAAAAAGCCTTAGGCTCACAAAAACTGTGAAGGTGTATGACAACTGTTAAGATGCATGGGGCTTAGACGCATTGCATACTTAGCCATATTTCATAATAAATCTTTAGACGCATGAGTACTGTTCAGGCGCTTAGGCACTATTCAGGTGCATGGAAACATAGAAACGCCTACACTTGGTCATTTTCCATGAACCCAGTTCACATTAGAACTGTTTAGGCGCATGAACCTCACAAAACATTCACACTTAGGAATATTTTTAACATCACTTGACATCTAAGCAGCTTTCAAGTTTGAATACTATTCAGGCGCATGAGAACCTGTTGAAAAAATATCACATTCAAATGTCTAGCTACATTGGAAAGTCTGAAACTATTCAGTCGGATAAGATTAAGTTGACACGCCCAACACTTAACCATTTTCAGCAACATGACAACTATTTAGGTGCACGGACTTGAACAAGACGCCCAACACTTGGGCAAATTCTTGAAATTCATCATACTCCTGGTTTAGGCTTTTGAGCATGATTCAGGTACATGAGAAACCTTCCATGAGGTTGACACTTGGAAACTTTCATAGCATTCATCTAAACACTGTTTGTGCACATTACCACTATTCATGCGCATTATCTCAACACTTAGTCAAATTTTGACTATCACCCAAGATAAACATTAATTACACTTAAATTTAACAATATCAAATTGTTTTTGTTTAAGATCACCACAAACCATTTGAAACTTATATTATCAATTTTTAAACATGAATGCAGGATCTGTTTTGTCACTTAGAACTTAGTTTTCTCTCAACTCACAAATGCCACACTCGGATCAGATCAAGAAGATTCTTATATAAGAGCTGATAATAATATACTAAGTAACAAAAAAGCACAAAGATATAATTTTCAAGATACTTGTATATATTACTTCTCAACTCAAAGTGTTACAAGACTCTTACAAGTATTCAAGCATACTTATGAGTTACAATGACAAACTATATATACTACTATCTACAACCGAATATACTTTGATACCAGCTGGAAGCCTATGACTAAAGCATATACTACAATGCTAGAGTTAAGGTATCTTAGATAAAGTATTATCTAAGATATGGTAGTCATGACATGTCCATGACTTACCTGTTGTTACTAACTTAAGTTGGTAGCTGCACTACCTAATAAAGGTAAACAGTGGAATAAAGTATGGTCAACTACATGGCTTTTGAGAAAATGCCATGCAGTTTATCAGAGGTCTGCAGCAGCGT
>BJCO01465487.1:0-10335 GCA_018326465.1 Flaveria floridana
GTTAAAAGAATCCCAATATGGATCAAACAGATAAAAGGATCAAAACAAAAGAATCCCAATGAGGATCAAGGAAAATGAGATTTCATATTTTAAGTAACCTGGTCAAGTAAGATGTTAAAAGTTCTACCATACATTGCATGCAGATGGTTAACGTTGCCATGCTTTTAAGTGTGAGGTACATTTTGAATACCCAATCAACTCAAAATATGATAAGATCATTTGCATCAAAATATTAACCAAGCATGAGTTTAAGAGGATAAACATACCTTCAATCAATATGTTCATGAACATGTCTGTTTTACTAACAATTGCTTACACTTGTGAAAGGTAAGATTGATATGATCCCAAAGAAAAGTATATTTTAACTTCTTGTCTAGATAAGAAAGCAAAAATCACAAAAAGATTTTCTCTTCAAAAGTTTCAACTCTTTAAAGTTTCTATCTCATATAGATATAAACACTAGGGGGAGTAATTAAAATTTTGATCGTCAATGTACAGATGTTTCCTTTATTAAAATACGAAAATCAAAAATAGCTTCAAAAATCAGAAAATCTGACTGTGTTGGTGCAGAAGTTATATCATATTATCTCAGTTTTTGTAAACATCTTGAAGCACAAAATTCCAAGATCAGTCAACACTGGGAAACTTGTAAAACTTCATAAGAAACAAGCAAAAGACACAGCTTCATAAAGATCAAGCATCAAAGCAAAATCAACCAAAACTATCCACATTAGAAACAATAAGTGTTGACAAGTTCAAAACTTAATGCAGGTAAGAGCATAGGTTAATGTGGGTGAAGGTAACCCAAGTAAATAACCAATGCAGGTAATAGTTTTGAGTCATGAAAAACAGAAGTGAAAGTAATGCGGATAAGTTAACTCTACTGCATTAGTCTCACCTCAAATATCATCAAAGTTTTCAAGTATGAAAACTAATGCGGACACACGTTTTGTTCATCCGCATTTGTTTTCCTCAGCCGCATTTCTCAAAATGGCTGAAATTCAATACTTAAACTTGGTTGTATATTTGTATCATCATAAAGTTGAAGTGTGCTCATACTCTTCTTTCATTATGTATGAAGTTCAAGAAATGCGGACAACTCAGTTGTTCATCCGCATCTGTTGAAGTAAATACAGGAAGACATTTACTTTAGCATTAACTACAGTGTACAAATGCTGACGAAGTTAAAACATCCGCATTTGCTATAGTGCAAAAATATATGCAAACTTAAAACATCCGCATTTGCTATAGTGTTAAAGTGTCTGAACTTAAACCTTTCCATTTGCTATAGTACACAAATGCTGACAGACTTTACTCTTCCACATTTACTACAGTATTCGGCCTAATTTGTTTTTAAGACTCGCATTTACTACAGTAATCGACCGCATTTGTTTTTCAACACTTGTAAAATTTAGAAAGAACATTAAAAGGACTATTTAAACAGAACATTATAGTTCATTTAATACATTACAAATTTGAGAGACTCTATAGTACGATGAGCAAAAACACCATTCCTACTGTTCTTCATCCATCATCAAATTCATCACCATCATTCATATTTCAGTGTTCATCAAACCTTATAGTGCCTACATTTCAATTCTATACCATTGTAGTATCAAAAACAAGGTGATTGTCAGATGCATTCGATGAACACATTACAAAAATTTTAAACCCTAGAACTTAAATAATCTTAGAACAACCACAGACTAAGGATTGATAGACATTTCCGAGTTCAGTGACACAAATGATCTTGAAAATCAACACAAACAAGGGATTTTCAAAACCCTAATTAACCTTCGGATGAACAGGGGATCATCAAAACTGAAAATGTTGATTTCAAAACTTATGTTTGAAAGTAAAAATGGATTTTAATCAGGAAACAAACATCAAAATAATAGATCAAGCATAATGAAACTGGTCATACATTGCAAAATCAAGATTAGGTCAAATTTCTATGAAACAGAACCTTTGATTGCTTAATTTTGACCACTCAAAAGTCAAAACTGAAATAATCAACTTGATTTCACCAAATTAATTGATAATTTATGATCCATATCTAACACATATGCATCTTGTGTAGAATCTAAATGGCTAACCTTACATGGAGCAAGCTCCATTATGTCAGCGGTTTTCTTGACCTTGATACTCCTGAGGCAGAAGGTTTAAGAGACATGATCAGATTCATTTTGACTACTAGAGTGGCACATGCTATTACTGTCTGACCAATTATCTATGAGAACTTCATAAGATCTTTCTAGGGAACTGCTGAAGTAACAGACATAGATAGTGTAAGGACTCTGTCAGGAAGAATCACTGAAGATCACACTCTAGTCATCACTGAGCAAACTATAAGATAGTGTCTATAGTTTGATGATGATGCTGACACTCCATTAGATTTGGATGATGAAGAAATTATGACCTTCTTTGCCAACATTGGCTATGAAGGAGGATATGAGGGAAAGCAGATTGTTAAAGGGTTGGTGGACCTACAATGGAGGTACCTAATTCACATCTTCCAACATTGCTTGTCTAAAAGGAAGACTGGTTAGAATGATATCCCTATCACTACATCATCAACCATATGTGCTCTATGCACAAACCAACCATTCAACATGTCAGCCTATGTTTTCAATGGTTTGGTTTCTAACATCCAAGAGGGTAAAAGACACATGTTCCTGATGTATCCCATATGTCTTCAATGCTTTATCAATGAAGCATTTCCTGACATAGTGCCTGTAGGACCAGTGATAGACATTCCTCACTATAATGCTAAGTCCTACAAGTACTTGAAGAAGAGAGATCCAAGGAATTTTTATAGTGGGACTTTCTTTCCTCTATTACCATGGATGCTTCAACAAATCAACCCAAATGAGAATGTAGAGGAATAAGGACATGAGGCTACTGTGAATGAGCCTGGCCCAGAAGAAGAGCAAGCTGCTCCCAATCAACATAATGTTGATGAGCAAGCTAGCATGGCTGAAGAAGGACAAAGGCCAGTGTCACCACAAGTTGATGTAGGTAGTGATCTTCACACTGGACCTTCTGTTCATGCAGCAAATATAGCCTCACCATTTATGCCTACACCAAACCCATCTCCTCAAAGATCACCAATCCCATTTTCACAATCACAACCAATCATCTCTCCACATACATCGCCTATTCACTCACTCTATATTTCACCAATTCATCACTCACCTATATCTCCCATTCCATCATCACCCTCTACTACTGAACATGCTGAGTTTAGTGGTTCTGCCAGCTCTTCATAGGAATCCAAATCATCATCTGATGAGGAGGATGATCAGATGCCAATGCCTGTGAGGCAAGTGACTTCAGAAGCAGCTCCCTCTGAGAGTTTTGCTGAATCAGAGATCAATAAACCAGATGAGAAAGATTAAATGATCTCTGAGCTTCTAAAGAAAGTAGCCAACATGGAAAATCTCCTAAAAATAAGATCTGGTATCATTCAAGATAGACTTCTGGAGATAGATGAAAAAGAAAAAGAGTTAAAAGAAATAAAAAGGAAGTATGAGGTGGAGAAGAAAGAAAAAGAAGAGGAGATAGAGAAACTAAAGGAAGCTCTTCAGCATTCCAAGGATGAAGTAAGTGGTCATTTAGACACTTTGACCATCCAGACAATTGCTATAGAAGAACAGGAAGGGCTGATTGAAGGGCAAGTTGTTACAAACATTGACCTGCAAAATCAGATAGCATCTCTAAACAAGAGAGTATCTGAGTTAGAACTGTTAGTCAGGATCAAGCAAGAGGCAGAAAAGGAACAAGATGATCAGGGTGATGATAGAGAAAAGAAGAGATAAAGAGAAAGTGATAAAGATGATAGTAATGAAGATTCATCAGGGGAGAGTGATGATGACTCCCCACAAGCTAAAAAGATGAAGTTCACTAAGTCTGAAAAGGAGGCTAAAACCAGTGGAACCAAACATGATGAATCTAGCTTGGAAATGGTGGTGTATATAACCAAACAAGAAGAAACTCACACTGAAGAGGCAGAATTCAGTGATATGATTACAGCTCTTGACTTCTTTACTGCAGAAGAATTCATTATAGATGATGACTTTTGGGATTTCATAGTCAATTAGAGCGAAGGTACTGAACCAATAGTGGTCATTCCTTAATCTCCTATCCCAACTGAGAAGGAATTGAGTCTACAAATTGTGCCTGTTGTATCCCTATCTGATGAACAAAAGGAGCTGATTAGAAAATTATGTGAAGAACAACAGCAAAGAGAAGAATCAGCAGCTGCTGCAGTAGATGAATCAGAAAAGACAAAAACTAAGAATCTGCCAAAAGAAGCTGAAAAGGCTAAATCCTCTTCTGATCCAACAGTGCAAACATACTACAGAAAGAGGAAATACTTAGCTGAAAAGGGAAAGGGAAAAAATACCAATTGAAAAAGAAGAACCGGTCAAGAAAAAGCAAAAAGATGATCTTCGTAGCCTTGCAGCCATTGCTGAATTCTTAGAAAAATATGAAAAACCTGAAGCTCAATTGAAAAAGAAGGCTAAATTTATTGATCTGGAAGAAGGACAGATAGAGGGTGGCTATATGGTTGATGAACCAATAGCTAGAGAAAGCCTTGAACAGGAGAAACCATCAGTACATGAGATGGTAGAAAAAGCCAAATCAGATGATCTGATGGTGAAAGCCATATTTTTGATTAACCACCAGATATGATCTTGATGAGGTATTCGGGTTGACTTATGAGGGGATGATAGCAGAAGAAGAAAAGCTAAACAAACTACTGGACCCTACATATGAGACTGAGTATGAAAAGACTCATTCACCCAAGGCTCCAGTGTTAAAATCGTCTTCAATAGCCAAGCAGACTGCATCTTCTCAACCACTGTATCTAGATCCCTATAGTATGACTGATAGGGAAATGAAGGACTATCTGTCTGATCAAGGATTCACTAAGAGAAAACTAGGAAATATGAAGACAAATTCTCTAAGGGCTGTTATCCTTAGAATGATCAATAAGAAGAAAGATAGGCTAAAGAAAATGGAAGAAGAAATAACAAGACAACAGCCTAGATCCTGAGTTTCAACATAGACATGCAGCTCACCCATGAGATCATGACTCTTTGGCACCTATTTTGCATAGATATCCTGAGTGGTTTGCTAAACCTTCACAGATAGAGCTTCATGAAGTACGTACCACTACAAAGATGATCTAAGGTGTGTCTACTACCCAGGCCAAGACTGATCTGAAGATAATTGCCTAGAAGTATGACAGTGACTGGAACATGTTTATGGTCAAGAGGATCTCAGGGTTAGTCCAATTCTTCATAGAGTACTCTGCTCTGGTAAACTCCCTGGAGATCCATGTCTTAGAAGAACTAGCCAATCTAAGACTGATTAATCATAAGGCTATATTCAGGGGTTATGAGTTTGAAGATATTCTGAGGATGTTTAAAAGAACAGAAAACTTCAAATCTCTCAAGGCTATCTGTATGAGGAAAGATAGATCCTTTTTTAACCCCCTTGAGAAGAAAAAGACAAAACCAGCTGAAAAAGTGGTGTTCCCTGAGCTCAAGGTGAAGCTTACTGAATCTTTGAAAAGAATGATGGTAGCTGGAACTCATTCCTCCATCCCAATCTCAAATGTCTATTATGATGAGAAGACATATGAGTTGGTGATTGAAAAAAATAGGGAGGAAAAGAAGGGGCTGAAATCAGATTATTTAGTGGATATGAGGTAAGGTTGCTTGATGAATCCTATATCCACTACATTTACACAAGGCACTTCAGAGATATCAGCAACAAGCTTGGAGAAGCTAATATGCAATTCTTTCTTAAATGTATCAAACTTCTGAAGATGGCCTATGATAGAATATTACACAAGAGAGAGCAGAAGAGGAAGAAGAAAACTCCTTTGCAATTTGGGAATATTACGAAGCTGGAGGTAGATGTGGATGGATCTCTACTAATTCACAGAGATGGGATGTCAACGGTGTCCTTCTGGATCCTATCTCTTTGAAAACACTATACATTGAAGCCATTCATACTATGAGCCAAATGAAGATCCATGTATTGAGCAGAGAAAAGTTGACTGATGCCAGACAATTCTCCAATATGATTAAAGCCATCTTGGATCCTTCATACACTGACCCAGCTCCTGCTTCATCTCCTCCTGCTGAGCAAGACCTAGCAGAATCCTCACAAGCTCATCCATCAAAACCTTAAAGTTCCTAGGATGTATAATCATTAGGGGGAGTATTGTTGGACCCTGAAAGTATCATACATACCAATTCAAGTAGTGGATGACGGTTGTTCTGCTGAAATCTCCCTTAGTCTAAGAACCAACGCGGATGAAGAATCTGCATCAACAAAAGAAGACTAAGTGTCGGCTATTCGTATTTGTACATGCGGATGACCAAAGAACAAATGCTGACAAGTATTTGTTCTTCTGTATTTACAAATGCGAACAGCCGAACAAATGCTGACAAAGGAATTACACATCCGCATTAACTAATGCGGATGCTCAGCAACAAATATGCCAAGTGTTTGTTCATCCGCATTTGTTAATGCTGATGACCAAACACTAATACGATAGAAGGAAAACTAATGATGATAAAGATCAACACATCTGTAGTAGTTAATGCGGATGAACAAAAACAAATGCTGATGAATACCTTTTGTACTTAGCCTAGATTATGTATAGGGGTAATTTAGTCTTTTGTAAAGGCTTCTTGTCAGCCTATAAATAGAATAGAAAACCTTGTTTGTGTGGTGACTTTTGACCAACGTTAGACAATCAGAATATCACAGTCTTTTGTCCACAAGGTGTTCTGTTACTGTATAGTGCTCAAATCCTAGCATTTATTGTAAAGGTTCATCTTAATCAATTGAAGATCAAGTATAGGTTGGACTTATTTGTATATATTTCTATGTAATAGGATTAATGTTAGATTACTTTTGTAAGTTGATTAGTTTAATTAATCACTTTTTGTAGTCCAGCGAAACTGTGAGCTAAACTATAGTCATAGTCAACTGTTTAGTTTACCCGGCGAAAATGTTGTTTCTGTCGGGTGAAACTATAGTTTCGGCAGCACAGTTTCGCAATCAGCGAAACTGTCTGTGAAACTAAGACTGCAATATATAGAAATCATCTTGTTCATTGTTTGGCATCCTTGCAAAAACCGTAATCAAATATCTATGTTGCAAGTGCCTTTTGTAAGCTGTTTCTTATTGATATATATTGAGCTTATCTTATTTCATTGTATTGTTGCTTAATGGGTCATCTTTGAATACATTTTGGTCTTTATTGTTCATATAAATCATTGTGTGTTGTTACTTCTGGTATTGAACGATTCAAACCTTCATTTGTACTGAAAAACGATCATATGGACCAACAAAATGGTATCAGAGCCTTAGTGCTCTTGATTGTTTGAGGTTTTTGGTTGTTTTTGTTCAAATACCACTATTTCTTCAATTCTAGATCAAATTTGAGTGTATTTGATATGGAAGTTGATTGAATTTTGCTTGCTTTTAGTTAGGAAAGATCTGTGAATCATCAGATCTCAAATTCATTGAGATTTGGGTGATTTCAGGCTATTTTTGGGGTTTATAGGGTTTTCAAATTCTTTCATCGAAACTATAGTTCTTTCTGTGAAACTGTTACATTCTCCCAGCGAGACTACAAGTGTTATACACTCTTTAGTTGTTTTTAGCCTTTCTACGAAAGTAGAAACATTGAACAAAAGTTCATTAGTGCTTGTGTCTCATTTCAAGCCAAATTGCTGTCGAAAATACCCTGAACGAAAGTTCAAGCTTGTTTCCTGCGAAACTCTCAGCGAAACTAAGCATTTGACTGCTTCGGGCTACCCAAACTGCTGCCGAAATTAGGGGCGAAATTACCACTTCCCAACGAAACTAGTTTCTGCGAAACTAACCCTGTGAAATTACCATTTCCTATGAAATTACCTATTTCTTTAGCGAAATTAGCATGTCAAAGATGACTTCTCTCACTCTTGCTAATCTAGAGAGTGTTGCTCCCAATAGACCTCCAAGACTCATAAACGGGGACGATTTTTAAGACTGGAAGAGATGTCTCAAGGCCTTCTTCTTCTGCACTGATCACAACCAATGGGACTCAGTTATCACTGGTCCGCACAAGCCAATGGTTACTATCGGTGGTACAGTATCTCAAAACATGGACTCTTCCACATTCATCGAGAAGGATCAGAAGCTGATTGATCGAGACCAGAAAGCCTTTGGAGCTTTGACACTCTATCTTGTACTGAACACAAAGATGCAAAATCTTTGTATGATGCCTTGTATGAGTTCTATGACAGAAATGAAGATCTTAAGAAAGACAAGAAAGCTCAAGCTCAGAAGGAGTTCAATTCATTTGTCGGACATAAAAATGAAGACCTGACTGACATCACTAATCGATTTTTGTCTGTATCAAGGACTCTAAAGAAGTATGATGATCAGTTGGGTAATCATGAGCAAGTGAATAAGCTCCTAGACTCACTTCCACCTCAATGGAGCCTACAAGTGAGAATGTTGAAGCAAGAGAGAAACTTTGCTGACTATAAGCTGATGGATGTAATTAACAAGCTAAAGTCCTTTGACTTAGATCTGAAAAGGAGGGAATTAAATCAGACTATGATGCCTACCTCCAGTTATTCTTAGAATGCTGCATTACTGTCTTCCACTGCAAGCTCTCTAATGCAGGCATCTCATCAAGGAGGAGTGAACACCGGTGACTACTCTTGAGGATATGGTGATACAGGGACAGAGCAAGGGAACTTGAAAGAAACTATTGAAAATTCTGTTCCATCTGAGACAATGGTTCTTTTTGGCATGTTTGTTCAGAGTTATGAAGCACTAGTAGCTGGGGATTTGAAAGGTAAAAGAATGACGATGGAGTATATGTATCAGGTGGATCCTGATGATCTTCAAGAGACTGATATTCAATGGCAAATGGTGATGTTGACGCTTAGAGCCCAATGATTTATGGAACGAACTAGAAGAAAGAATTTTGGAGGTCAAAGTTCTAAGTCCAAACTAGGTTTTGATAAGTCCAAGCTGAGATGTTTTAATTGCAAACAGTTGGGACACTTCAAACGCGAATGTCCACTGCCAATTGTCACTAACCCCAGTAATTCAGGAGTTCCAAGATTGGTTTCAAGTGGGGGTAAAAAGGAAGCAAGTCACAAGAAGGAGACAGCATTGATTTCTAACTTTGACAGAAGTGCTGAAGTTGAAGACACAAGAGAAGAGGTTAATCAAGCACTGGTAGCTAAGATTGTGAAAGAGGTGATGAAGATGAATTGTGAGGATGACTTTGATCCATTCAAGGAATTTAAGGATGAAGTTGAAGTGTCTGAGGAGATGAAGAAGGATGAGAAGATGAAAGAAGGTGATATGAAGGAGATTAAGAAGGAAGGAAGTCAAACCACTGAGCTAGAAAAGGATAAGGATGATGCTACTACCGCTGTTGATGAGAACAAGTTGAGTACTCGGTGTGTCAATGTGGGAAAGCTCTTGCGGCTGAAAAAGTGGTGATAGGACTTCCCTATGAGGTAATTCAAGATATGTGTTCATCAGCTTGCAAAATCAAATTATTTAGGGTCTATAAAGCTAATCGTTTGCTGATTGATAATGAAAAAGATTTGAAACGAATTAATGAGGAGCTTAAAACAAACGAGTCTAAATATTTGGTCAAATTAAACGAAGCTTTAAAAGAAAATGATATCTTAAAAAGAATAGTTTTGGAAAGAAATGTTGAGATTAATAATTTGACTGAAAGGGTTGCTCTTGCTGAGTTTGAAACAAGCAAGCTTCAATCAAAGCTTTATAAATGGACTATATCGGGAATGAAACATGATGATTTATGTAAATCTGTAACACCCGGTTATTTTTTAAGATTTAAAGAAAAGAATAAAAGTAAAGGAAAAGAAAGAAAAGCTATGAAACCTAAGTTGAAGGAGTAAAAGTGTCCAAAAGGACAAAAGCTTTGAAAGTTGGTAAATAAAGTAATATGGCCGCCCAAGTTGCTTATTTGTAACACCCGGAAAACTTTCTAATCGAGTCAAGTGATAGTGATGGGCTCGGATGAAAACCATTTAATAAATATAAAATGGTAACGGGTATTACACCGAGTTAACCCTTCGGGACACGAGTTTAACGAGTTTGGGGTCCCGGGAACGCCTGGCATATAAATAGATGGATCAGCTGAGCAACTCTCATTTTCACTCAAACGCCCATTCTAGAGAGAGAAAGTGTAGAGAGAGAAAGTGCCGGATTGGAGCTCGGGTGGTCAAGAATCGAAGGCTGGTGTTTGTGGACTCCTAAACTACAAGAATC
>BJCO01465493.1:0-13509 GCA_018326465.1 Flaveria floridana
TCATACCCAATAACAAGCTTGTCAAACACCAATAGATAATTTATTTGTTGATAAGATCATACAAATAAATAATGACACCAATTTAGAAAATGGATTTTCTAAATTATTGCTTCTGCGAATGAACATTATTATGTGAATAATTGTTCATGAGATATTATTTGTTTTGTTATTTAGTGTTACTAAATAAAAACAAATAAAAGGATGTTTAATTTATAAAGTTTATAAATTAGTTTTAGACTTTATAAATTTGAAACTAATAAGTGTTTAGTTATGTTTAAGTTTTAAATGAGGTGGGACCTCTTTTATAATAAAGGATCGGCCACCCAAGGGAGTGGTCTCTCCATTTATTTTTGTCTAGTAAACATAAAAAGCAAAAGCATGCTAAAGACAACCCATATAGATTCCATATTCCTTTTGTATGAAAACAAGCTCTCTCTCCTCTCAATACCCTCTCTCTCACTTACGGGTTTTTGAAGTGAAGAAGAGCAAATTTTCAGATTGAAAAGGAGTTGAAGAGAAGAGATATTTCAGCTTTCAAAAGAGTTTTGTTTGCTGAAATTCGGTGTCAAAGATTCCTAGCAATCAAGGTGTTTGAAGAAGCTTCGGGTATAGCCTCTTGAGAGCTTCTTCTTTGAAGTTTCAGCCACAAGAACACATCCTTTTTTATCTCTTTAATTTCGGATTTCTGCAGCTCCAAAGGTTGTGATTCTTATATTTTATGTTCTTTAATTTGTATGCATTATGTATAAAGATCCATGGGATAGGGTTGTAAGAAAAAATGGTTTAACAACTAACTTAAGAACATGTTTTAAAATATAATTCCGCTGCGTTTTCATATAAATAAGTTGTATGAAGCTTTGATAAACATGTTAAAAACCCTACACTTTTAAGATGAGAACATGATGTAATGTACCCAAAATCAAGCAAAAAAATCAGAGTGTTTAACATCACATAACACCGAACTAACAACATCAAATTGGACCTTTAAATGAAATTAAAAGTGCATTTAATCTATATCTGGTGTTATAACAAGTCTTGGTGTATCTAATGACAGTAATTTGATATGGTTATTGCTGATTTGAAGAAAATTTGAATTTTCGCACTTGCACAGTATGTATGCGACTGGACAAACTGATGAAATTCAATTGCACGATTGAACTGTATGCATGATTCAATCGCATGATTGAATCAATCGGTGCTTCAGTCGCACGACTGGTTTAGTCGTGTGACAGTGTACACGACTAAGCTTAGTTGGATGCTTAATCGCACGATTGAGTTCAGTCGTATAGTCCAATCGTACGATTGAACCAGTAAGATAAAACCTATTTTAAATTCAAATGTTTCTTTCTTATGAATTGGTCTAACTTGTTATTCAAATTGTTGTTATGTGTGTTACAGTGAAATGGAGGAAATGTGGACCATGAGTACTAAGCACAACATTTGTGCTTACCTGAACACCACATCGAGGAATGTTGCAGAGTTTGTGGGTGTTATAGAGTTTCTAGTCCGATCCAAGATATACCGAGCCATCTCTACTTCCTGCACACCTTACCGATCCCTACAGCAAGCGTTCTGGGAGAATGCTGTAGTGGATCGTTCAGTTGAGCCATTCAGGATCAGGAGCTCCATTTTTGGTTAGGATATAGACATAGGTGAAGATGACTTGAGGATGGTACTGGATCTGGGAGATGATATGGATTATCCGACCAAGCTTCATCCCTTGACTGTCAGGGGATGTTTCTTCAGGATTAAGTACGCTGGCGACATCAATGCCGACGTGCTTAATAAGAGCAATATGTGCCCTCCTTTTAAGTATTTAGCATATATCATTCTAAAGTGCATTGCTTCTAGACGTGGGGTTTTGATAAGCTAAGTGATCAGATATAGAACGTATTCATGGCGTTAGTACTGAACCACCCGTTCAGCTTCTCCAAGATGTTCTTCAATTACATGAGGGAGAACATAGAGGCCAATGGGAAGGAGAGTTTCTGCATATATCCTAGATTTTACCAAATGATCATAAACGAGAAACTCCCAAACCTGCCAAAGAATAGAGATGATGAAGTGGCCTTAGAGGTAATGGATGATGCTACACTAGGCAGGATGAAGGTTTATAGGGGAAAGCAGACAAAGCCCCCAGTGAGAAGATTGTTTGGGCATCTGGCCAATGCTAGATATGTAGCTCCAGCTAGGAAGAAATGGCGCCATGATGATAGTGACTCTGATGTTGAGCATATTTTGATTCCAGATGATAAGGATGATGATGATGATGATGATGACCCGGATGAGGGTCACAGAGGTGGTTCATCTACTGTGAGTGGCTCTAGCCAGTCGACAGTTCACCCAGTTCTCCCCACTACGGAAGATCTGGGTAATTTTGACTTGGGAGAGGAATTTGAGGACTCAGAAGAAGAGCCTCTTACTAGACGAGTAGGTAGCAAGTGGTTTACTACTAAGAGAGGGAAAGAGGTGGTTGGTACATGTCAGGCTTGTTGACAGGGTGTAGACACTGAGGATACTGATCCATCCTACACACCTGAACAGCCTGTCAGCACAGGGAAAGCTTCAGTGGATAAGGGAACAAGGAAGAAGAGAATGGCCCAGCCTTATGGAAAGAAGGGAAAGCGCCAAAGGATTGTCTTGATGAGTTCTCCCGCGCCAACTCACACCGTACATACTACATCCCCTGCCACTACCACCATTACAGCTACTACCACTGACACACCCACTACCACACATCAGCCTCACCCTCAATACCCAACACCACACCTCTATAAACTATTCCTATTCCTACACCCATATTCACTACCTCAACCACCGAACCTACCTTTACACAAGCCGACACCTGAACCTCTCATATTCCCCCTTTCCAGAGCACTACTCTTCCCATAATTGGGTTAGAGGAACAACTAGCAAGCCTTAACCGGCTAGTTCTCAAGCTGTTAGCTACTGATGACCTCCGAACCAACCAAATCAGTCAACTAATGTCTGTGAATGTAGCACATGGCCAGCAAATTGCCAAACTGACTGAGAAGAGCGAAGCCCATGAGCGTGCTTTAGTTCGAGCTCATAAGGCCCTTCAAGCTCAAAATGAGCTAGTGATGGCATCCACCAAAAAGATCAAGGATCTAGAAAAGGAAAATAAGAAGATTATGCTGAGGCTGAAAGGGAAAAGGGAGGAAATGTTAAAGATTAAAGGAGATGTAGGTGATGATGACGACGATGATGATTCTAGTGATGATGAATCAAATGACGAGGATGATAAGGAAGAGTCGGATGAGACTGGAGAGGAGAAGAAGAAAGATGATAATGAGGAAAACAAACCAGAAGGTGATGCGAATGCGTCAGCCTCAAATCAATCTGAGGAGGAGAGGCGGACTAAGAAAAATCAAGATCAGTGAGCTTCCTCCTCTCCTCCCCAAGCTAGCGAGCCTCAAGATAAAGATCAAAATACAACTCAACCGAGAGATGATTTTGATGTTGCTCCCCTTCAGCAAATTAAGACTCAGCTCACAATGATTCTTGATTTGCAAGGGATTGTAAGAAGATCTGTCAGTTACACACCTGAAGAGGGGGAGATTATTCATGACTTAACCGAGAACAACTTGCAGATATGTTCAGATTAAATCTGATGAGATTGTGAAAGATGCTCCTGAAATTGATGTCATTAGTGATAAGGAGTTATAGGGAGTCGATGAGATAGAGATTGAGGATGTAACTTCTGAGCACTATCCTCAGTATACATATATTAATGGAGAGGCTATTCCAGAATTGGGTGAATCATTTGTAAGTGGAGCTTTTGACAAGGTAGATGAGAAGGTCAAGGAGAAAGAAGCTGTAGAAAGTAAAGCTCAGGCTGGTGATACTGATATGGAACAAAGGAATGCGGAATGGGTTGCTTGTCTATCTGAGATGAAAAATTAGAGGAAGCCCCCTAAGCAGAATGCATATACTAAGTTGTATAAAGTAAAAAGACATCAGAAAGTATCTGGTAATATCATCAGCTGGGCATATTTTGAGGATCTGAATGTTTATACAGTAAAAAGGGAGAAAGGGATTGAGTACTACAAACATCCACATGATCTGAAGACTCTCCCTAGTTTTGAGTTGAACAGACTAGCATGTATGAACCTGCTATATGCAAACTCGAGAAAAATGTTGGGATGGTTTGAAAAGGCATTGAAGAAGGAATACCACCAAGATGGGTAAACTTCAAACCTCAACAAACGAGAAGGTTTTTACACAAAACTGAAGTTGACCCTATTTCTGGAAGACAAAAGGTGATGTTGAAGTGGAGTCCTCCGAGAACTATGTCTAAGATCCCATTAAGGGAAATGCCATAAGACTTCACACCTTATTTCAAATGGTGGTATTATGATTAGAGGACGAGCGAAGCAGTTATTGTGCTAAACCGAGATGCAAAGATTGAGACGATTAGGGTATTTGACCCGATGTGGCTTAACAACTTGTCAGCAAACGATGTCTATACTCTATACAAGTGGCCACTATTCTATGATACACAAGATATTGTACAAGCTCTACAATTTTAGCACGTGATCAGACTCTGTTTTGCATTTGAGATTCATGCTGGAGTCTCAAAAGAGGAGAAGTACAAGAAGTTTGAAGAGCATGTGAAGAATGTTAGACAATAGAGTAAACTAGGTCCAAGGGGGAGTTTGTTGATACATGATGTCTCCAGTTTATTGTACTTAAACGTTTATGTCTTTCATTTCTTACATATGTGTAATACAAGGGTATTATTCTAATATGATATATGTTTGGATGTCTATTTACTATTGATTATATTGTATTCTTATAACATTTATTACTAAACACTTGACTGAATATTATATATAGGTTTGTGATAGTTATTTATAGTTCTGAGTTAATAATGACTCAGAAATATGTTTGACTTAGTCTTGTGGTCATTGATGATAATGGACCATGCTTATGGACCAGTCGCACGACTGAACCAGGTGACTGGATCAGTTGCACGACTGAGTCATAATCAGTCGCACGCACGACTGAGTCATAAGACTGGCTCAGTCGCACGACTGAACCATTCGTAGAGTTCAGTCGTGCGTATGAATCAATCGCTTGACTCAGTCGCACGACTGAACCATGCTAATGGTTCAGTCATACGACTGTACACTGCAACCTATAAATACCATGTAATTCATGAAAAAAAGAGAACACTTCAAATTCTATCATACCCTAGCCGTCCAGAGAGTTTTATCTCGTTCATCCAAGTTCATAGTTCGTCCCGGATCATTCTCTAATAATTCTTAACGTTGTTCTATCATTAGATTGATCCGGGTTTTCGTTCTCACTGATTGGATCGTCAATCAAAGAGGATTCTGCACTATTTGATCTGGTTACGCGTTGAATCTGTTAGTACTCCGTCCGTACACGGTCCTAACAAAACTCCTACCTAAAATCATCAGCCATGACTAATTGGTGCTAGCCTAGTGAATATAGTGAACGTTCATTGCTGATAGAGGAGAAAAAGAGCATGTTGGTCCAGAGAGGCAATAAGCATGGTGAAACAACCCTGTGCTTCATAAAGCAAGGGTGACCATCAAGGGAGGTCTTTCAAAATTATAGAAAACAATGTTATGAATACGAATAGGCCAACACAATATAACTAAAAACTCAAGTAGAGACATACAATTATTCGTACTATTATACTTCTTGAAATCTCTAGAAGAGTGATGTAAGGGGTTTGGAATGATATTTATCATGGTTAAATTGTTAAATTTAATGTATCTAATGTGCTTAAGTAAAAGAGATTATGTTGAATATGTTAACTATGATGATTTGATGTTTTCTAGGTTAAACACAATCATTTGATGTGTTTTGAAGAATAAACATGGAGGATAAATGAAGATCATTATAGATGAGGTGATAAAGAATTCAATTACGAGAACATGGCCGCAAACGGGAGGAAAACGGAGTCCGAACGAAGAAGTTAGGAAGAAAACAAGAATTGGAAAAAGCTAGTCAACCATAAGTTACGGTGGAAAGATGGCCTACGGTTCATCAGCTCAAAAACTGAACAGAAAGCTCATAAAGTAACTTACGGTGTTCAGGTGTACGTGACGCGCTGAAATTACTTATAAGATGTAAAAATTAGGTTTTCAGGGTGACTTTCATTCCAAGCCATCCCCAAGTCCCAAAAACGACCCCAAGTGATCCAAAAGGCTCTCGGAGGCGATTTAAAGGCTCAAGATATTATTTTTATCATTCGGTTTGAATCTTTAACATTAGATACAATGTTTACCTTCGATTTTGATTGGTTTTTCGTTTCCATGTCTGGCTAATCCACCCGTGATCTTCTTCGAGTGTTAGGGTTTATACTATGACTTGTTCCTGATGGTTTTTGTTGAGTTAATGTTTGAACACGGTAGTTTAAGCCAACTAAAATTATTTATTGTTTAAAGATTCTAAAATATATGTGTTCCTTTCAATTCAATTGTTCTGTTTTGATTGTTTTAGATTTCTTTTTATCTGTAAACGTCAATTTTGGATGGGGTTAGATAATACAAACGTAGGATATGATTCAAGTAGTTTTTTAACAACAGTCTCATTCAATCTATTGTCTTTAATCAAATCAACCCGGTTATGTCTAGGTGACCACTTTTAACTATCAAAGCAAGTCTGAGTTGTAAGCCTTAACCTGGAGGGGATTACTCTTTCCCATAATTGTTTACAATCAACTTTAATTTTCAATTACAAGTACTTTTTGCAATTTAGTTAATTTATAAATATTTTCAATAAAGCTTTCAACTTAATGAATTGAACCACACTTTCCACATATTCCATGCGGATCGACCCGACTTACCCTGGCTATCTTAGGTGAGTTTGGACTATTATAAATTGTTTTTGATTAGGCCTTACAAACCCTCAATCAAAATGGCGATGTTCCCGGGGAATTAGTGCGCAAAGCGTGTTGTTTGATTTTTAGTTTGTTTTGCTTATTTTATTTACTCTCTTTTCTTGGTTAGCTTGGTGTGCTTGTGTGTGCAGGTGACAGCTCCGTGCATGCATACCCGGTACGCAAAGAACAAGTCTCCATTAGTGTTTGATCCCGAAGTTGAGATGACCGCTCGAAGAAATCAAGCGCAATCCCGAACAAAAACTCAATCAACAAGTGTAGTCAAAGAGTGTAAGATGGAAAATCCAAACCCACCACCACTATTTAACCAAAATCCATCCAATGACTAACCGCCAAATCCACCACAAAACCAACCTCCACCGAACCAACCCAATGACCCATTAGCAGATCCGAATCTACAACCACAAAACAACCCTCAAAGACAAAATCCAATTACTCAAAATCATCCACCTTAGAGATAGGATCCTTACCCTCAACCAAGACAAAACCCCTACCAACAAGGACCTCCAAGACAGAATCCGAAACAACAGTGGGGGTTAGCAGGATTGAAGAGGAAAAGGAAAGATTTGATAGGTTGAGTATCCATATATGGGATGATGAAGTAGATGGATAGAGTGATGGGAATGAAGCTGAATATGTTGATGAGGATGTGCAATACAATGAACCCGATAACAACTAAGGCCGATATAGACAGAATGAACAACCACGCAGCAAAGGCAGAATCAGGGCCGAGGTCAAGGTAGAAGACAAGAATTTCCTCAGGCGAATCGAAACCCCGGGCTTCAACCATACCAAGCTATCATTCAAGGGGTTGACAGCTATTTTCGCCCTACCATAGCTGGAGCTGCATCACCCATAGTCAGGCCACAAGTTAGAGCGAGGTCATTTGAGATTAGATCCAATAGTCTGGCTATTCTTACAGAGTTTCATGGGTTATCCAATACAATCTTATCTACATCTAAAATGAGTTCAGTGCCATCTGCGAGACCATTGGGGCATAAGGCTTTACACCAGAGGAAGTGATGTTGGTTCTGTTTCAATTTACATTGAAAGGAAATATGAAAAAATGGTTCCACTCACTACTTGCTGCTACCATTTATACATAGGAGCAAATGCAATAAGCCTTTTTAGAGGAGTATTATAGCCTACAGAAGACTAGTGAAGCTAGAACCGCTATTTGGACATTTGGTTAACAACAAGACGAGCCGTTTCATGAGGCTTGGACAAGCTTCTGTGAAATCTTACTAATGCAAATAGATGTTGTAGCTCTATCAATTAATATACATGTGATCAATTTGGACTCTTTTAGAGCTTGATATATGATCATCCTTAGGCACCAGGTCTTTACTCACGTAAAACAGAGGTGCCTTAGGCCTAGGTCTTTGTTTACATAAAACAGAGGGATGATGATGATCATAATTATATCATGATCCCAGGTCTTTGTTTACACAAAACGGAGGGAAAGTGAATTTCAAAGATAGAAATTATAAATAGTCAGTACATAGTGTGTTTGGATGAATTGCTTGATCACCTCCGGATAAGACTCACTTTCTTGCTCCTCAAAGTGGAGTTACCCTTAATAAGTCATCTCGATATTAAGTGTGGCATGCCTTTGTCTATGATTTACTCAAGCTGAACCTACTTACATATCAAGGCACATCGGATTTGTCTTCATGTGAGATTAATAGAAGAGGAGTAAGCTAAGGTATAGTGTACTATCATATCCCATTATACACAAGCTATAAGTAGAAGCACAGATGGACAAAACATTCTTGTTGTATATGGATTGGATAGTGTAATGATCATGTTTTTCTTAGTGTTGATGTGATAGTTAATCTAAGTTGATCATGCATAATGATTCAATTAAGAAATTAAATCTTACTGAATCAAAGGCTTTAGTGAATAAATCAGCAAGTTGATTGTTGGTATCCACTTTGATCAACTTGATCAAACCCTTTTCTGAGCAATCTCTCAGAAAATGGTATTTGATTTCTATATGTTTTGTTTTACTATGTTGTACTAGATTAGCAGCGATAAACATAGCAGCTGAGTTATCTATATGAATTGGTGTATGAAGAAAATTGTATCCATAATCAAGCAATTGGTTTTGCAACCATAAAACTTGAGAGCAGCTAGCTGTAGTAGAGATGTACTTAGCTTCAGCTGTGGATACTAAGACATTGGTTTGTTTCTTGCACTGCCAAGAAACAAGTCTTGGTCCTAAAAATTGACATCCACCAGTTGTGGATTTTCTGTTGTTGCAACCTCCAAAATCACTGTCGGAATAGGAGTATAGAGTGAATTATCCTTCTTTAGGATACCAAAGGCCAATAGCAGGTTTCCTTTAAGATACTTGAAGACCCTCTTTACTGCATTCATATGAGATTCCTTTGGATCAGCTTGGTACCTAGCACAAACACAAATAACAAACATAATGTCAGGTCTGCTGGTAGTTAAGTACATTAAAGATCCTATCATTGATCGATATAGTCTTTGATCAACAGACTTCCCTTGGTGGTCAGGAATGATTTTATCAATGGTAGAAGCTGGTGTTTTGCATGAAGTTGTGTCAGCAAGAGAGTATTTCTTCAGTGTTTGAAGAATATACTTCTCTTGATTGATAAAGATTCCATCTGGTTTTTGATGCACTTGCAGTCCAAGGAAGAATGTTAGTTCTCCCATAGAACTCATCTAGAACTCTGATTTCATTAAAGACTCAAATACTTCACATAATCTCTTGTTTGTGGATCTAAAAATAATGTCATCTACATATATTTGGACTACTAAGAGATCTGATGAAGACCATATAATGCTTTATCAAGCTTGTAGACTTTGTGGGGATAATCCGGATCTTCAAAGCCTGGAGGTTGAGAGACATAGACTTTTTCAACTATCTTACCATATAGGAATGCATATTTTACACCCATTTGATAAACTGTGAATTTCTTGCAAGAGGCATAGGCCAGGAAGACTCTAATGGCTTCAATCCTTGTAACAGGTACAAATTCTTCATTATAGTCTATTCCTTCTTCTTAGGTATATCCTTGTGTTATTAGCCTTGCTTTGTTGTGGACAATGATTCCTCTGTCATCTTGTATATTTTTGAAAAGCCATCGTGTTCCAATTGGATAATGGCCTTCAGGCAGACTTATTAGATTCCAGACTTTCTGCTTTCTGAATTGTTGAAGTTCTTCTTGCATGGCTTCAATCCAGCTATTATCTTTAAGTGCAGTTGATATGTTGGGTGGAACCACTTATGAGAGAAAGCAAGAGAAGAGACGAATTTTGGTTGCTCCTCCTTGAAGTCTAGTGGTTCTCTAATGTAGATCACCAATTATGTTATCAATATGATGATTCTAAGTTGGTCATGTGTGGAGATGGAGACTGATCCAACTGAGATGGAGAATTGACAAAGTAATCATAGTCTACATCAAGAGTAGATGTTGTAGTTACATTGTCCTGATTTTGTGCTTCAGCAGAGGATGTCTGTAGTTCCGTAGGTGCCACAGGGTTATCTTCGGATGTAGTTTGTGGATCTGCTGATGTTGTTAATGGTCCTGGGGGTTTTTCTGAAGGAGTTGGTCCTTTAGTTGAAGGAACAGGAGCATCTCTGGATGTAGACAGGTTATCTACTGATGTCTCGAATACATCTTTGGATGCATAGTTAACATCTGTGGAATCTGAGTTGACATTTGCTGATGTGTTATTCACTTTAGGATCTGACGTTGCATGACCATCAGATAGTCCAGTCCTTATTGGAGGAGAAGGGCCAGGGTCTGCAACACTTGAAGTGTATGAAGTTGGCCTTGATGGATCCACATATAGAGGCACTTCATTTATTGTTGGAGGGACATAGGGATAACAAGTGTCCGTAGTGCCTGCAATATTCACATAACCAGTGTTAAAAGAATGTGTGAATGCATCTATGTCAAATAACCATGTGTGCCTATTACAGATTTTGTAAATGAAGTATCATCAAATAAGACATTAGGAGTTTCTTCTACAATGTGTTGATGTGGAATGTAAATTCTATATGATTTAGACGTTGATGAGTAACCAACAAAGAAACCATCATAGGATTTTTCTGAGAATTTTCCTAAATGTTCCTTGGTGTTTAACACAGACACATGACACCCAAAAGCCCTAAGGAATCCTATAAAAGGTTTCCTTTTAAATAAAAGCTGATAAGGTGTTTTATTAAGTTCTTTAACGATTAATGTCCTGTTTTGCACAGTGCATGTTGTATTCACTGCTTCAGCCCAAAATGTATTAGGCATGTGAGTCAGCCAGCATTGTTCTTGCTGCTTCAATAAGAGTTCTATTTCTTCTCTTAGCAACTCCATTTTGTTGTGGTGTTCTTGGTGCACTGAACTGTCTTGTTATTCCTTTGTTCCTGCAAAAGGTGTCTAGAGCACTGTTAACAAATTCTGGTCCGTTATCACTTTTAAAGATTTTGACCTTTAAATCAAGTTGATTTTCAATTTTAGTGATAAACTCAATTAATATATTTGATGTTTCACTTTTGTGTTTTAAGAAGAAAACCCATGTGAATCTAGTAAAATCATCAACAATCACCAGACAATATTACCTTTTTCTAATGCTCAAGACATTTGTTGGACCAAAAAGGTCCATGTGAAACAATTTGAGGGGTGTTGTATTTGTGTGTATTGTTTTGGACTTGTGTGAAACCTTGTGTTGTTTTCCTTTATAACATGAAGAACAATGAGTAGAACATTGAAATTATTTCTTTGGAAGACCAATAACTAAATTATGTCTTGCCAGTCTATTCATGTTCTTCATATTGGAATGAACTAGCCTTCTATGCCACAGTTGTGATTCATTTTCTGATGACTTAGAAATTAGGCATGTTTCATTTGATGTTAAAGAGGTGTTGTTCATGTCTAAAACATATGTGTTACCTTTTCTTGGTGCTTTAAGAATGATGGAATCATCTGGGATTTGTAAGCCAGGTTTAAGAATGTAACAGTGAATTTTATCAAACAAGGTGATATAGTTTTGATCACAAATTTGAGAAACACTGAGTAAGTTAAATTGTAAATTTTCACAAAAATTTACTTTCTCAATTTTTAGTACCCCATTTGTTACAATACCTTAACCTACAATTATACCTCCCTTCTTATCCTCACCAAATGCTACATAATAAGCATTTTTGTGTTTGAAATCATAGAGGAGAGGACAGTTTCCCGTCATATGCCTGGAACATCCACTGTCAACATACCACTTGTTGTCAGCCCTCCATGTATGTTCCTGCATATAAAATAAGATCAATTAGAATGGGTAACCCAAGCATTTATGTTCTTGGGCTGTCTAAGAGTGTCAACAATTGTCACTCCTTCATGAATAAGTCTTGATGATTCAGGTTTGAATTTAGATTTAATTGATTCATTTTGTTCTGTTGATAATGGTGAGGATGATTCCGATGTAGATGGACTGGATTCAGTTTGAAATTGTAACTCAGTCTCTTCTACTTGCACCCTTTGTTTGGTTGTCTTTACTTTGTTTGTTGATGAAGAGCTTATATTGACAAAGGTTTCAGCATCCTTTGACTGTGATCTTTTCACTTTAATACCTTTGTCAAACTTGTCAAAAAAGGTCTCATCAGCAGTTGTTGATGCATCATTCAAGTCCACCTTTTTATGTGGTGTTTTGCTTTGAAACTTTTGTTTTGCTGTCTTCTTTGGTTTGCCCTTAGATTTAGATGATATGGTGATCGTCTTATCAAGTTCTTGTTGTTTTTTAGTATCACCAGCATCTTTCTTCTTTGACTTTGCAGCCTTGTTCTTTGGTTGTTTCTTTGGAGCTTTTGACTCCTTGATACTCACTTTTGATTTTATGTCTACTTTATTTGTTTTAGACTGTATCAGTTTTGAGACTTTTGTTTTGTTCCTTTTGTTGAAGTAGCATTCATGAGTTGAATGATTATTCTTTCACAGATGGCACATTACTTATTGAAGTAGCAATCTGATGTCATGTGGTTGTTCATGTTGCAGATAGAACAATAACTGCTGAAGTAGCAATCTTTAGTGTTGTGATTTGTCATATCACACCACTTGCAGTATTTTGCCTGTTCATCACTTTCGGATGCAACCTTCTTATTTTTCTGCTGCTTCTTCTTGCCCAGTGGTGTTGATGATACAGCCGCTACCTTTTGTTGTTCAAGTACAATCTTAACTGAATTCTTACCTGTTTGGTTGATTGTTGAATCTTTAGCTGATGATTTCTTCAGTTTAACTAAGCTTTCCACAGATGTTTGCTTCTTCCGTAGATTTGCTGCGGATGACTGTTTAGATGAACCTGGAGTACTCAACTGTGACTGATTTACTGACGGTTCTTGATTATCACCATCTTTCTTCTTCTATAGATTTTCAACTGTTAACCTCTTGTTCTTTCTGTTCTTTGCTACTGAAGTAACTTGAGCTTCTTCCATGGGACATGCACTTGCATCTTGATGCTTATTTAGCTCTTGAATTCCAGCATTCAACTGGGCTATCCTTTTATATATAGTCTTCAGCAAGTTTCTTTGTTGAGGGGGATAGGGCACTTTGATTTCTTCAAGCACATTTGATTTTGAATGTTCAAACATCAAACTTGTT
>BJCO01465502.1:0-14290 GCA_018326465.1 Flaveria floridana
GAGTTTAACATTCACTATACTTTGCATGCTTTATTGATTAACTCATATTTTAGTTTCTTGTATAAATAATAGTAGTTCAAATTATATCTATCTTAAAAAACTTTATTATATAATACTGCGTGTTTATTTTTATGTGTAAATTTTATTTGCAATAAGTTGGGTCAAATATTATAATTTTATTTCGTTGGTATAAATTCGAGTTACTCTATGTTTTGATGTAAATTTTGTTAGGAAATGTGTTACAGTGAATGTAATCTATGCTTTATCATGTCGCCTATGGCTTTCCCGCATTTGATTATTTTGATGTACGTTTTGAGTTGTTCTACGTTTTGAGTTGTTTTACGTTTTAACGTAAATTGTATTTGAAATATAGTAGATTTAAATAAAATATGTTTTCATTTGATGGTATAAATTCGTGTTACTCCATGTTTTACGTAAATTTAGTTTGAAAACAAGGAGAGTCGATTATATTTTATACTTGATCATTACACATATGTTCGCCGCCGCAGCAACGCGCGACGAGTTAATTCACTAGTTCAAATAATTGTTTAAACATTTAAATAAATAAATAGCCCACCCCCGCCACCTCCAACCCCACAACCCGCTATTTCAACTTTCCATTCCCACTACCACCTACAAACACCGACCTCTACAGCCTCCCACCAGCACCACCTGCAATTTTCAAGTCAAGATCATCACAAGGATGAGAGAGGTATTTATTTGGTTCAAGACCCCAAATCGATTTCTTCATTTCTTCCTGTCAAACAGCTCTCACAAACAAAGAACACAAAAGGGACAGAGCAAAAATCTCATTTCCCCCAAAAATCAATTCACAAATCCCACTTGAAATCCTAAATTATTTTACAAAATCATTGTAACCCTAAGTTAAAACTAATCCTCCTCTAACAAACCTCATTATTTTCACATTTTAGTTCCTGTAATACTTGCCTCATCTTTATCATTCATTCCTTCTACTACCCATACTTGATTCTAGTGGTTTCTTGAATGCAAGGTGATCTTGAACGATATTGAAATGCAGGGTGAGATTTTGAAAATTTGATGCTGAAAACAAGATTTTAGCATAGATCTTCATGTGGGTATTCTTTGGTTACAGTTTATCTCTTCGATCAACACGTTGAGATGTGATTTTTTCTTCACAGCGACGATGGTGTTTTTGTTTCTCCCAAATGAGGCGGTGATGGTCGTGGTCGTTCAAGGACCTCCAAACTACAACCAGTCTCAAGCACCACCATATACTAACCCCTTCTTCTTTAGATCTGGCAGTCCCAAACCACCGCCACTTCTCAGTCGCCACCACCATTGCGCGGTTGCAACACCACCACCACCCCTAATCCGATTGATTTCGGCCTCCACCCCTACTTATTATCTTTGATTTGGGGCAACTCACTGCTTGGGAGTTGTGGTGGTTTTGTGTGTTCAACAGAAGTTTGATTTTGGTTTGTGTATCTGGGTCGTCGGAGTTGGCGATGGTGGTGGTCGTGTGCTTGGTTGCTGGAATATAGAGAGCGTGGTTTGTAACTGTGTATAGAATTTTAAATGTATTTTATATATAGTAACTGTTTCAATGCAGGGGTATTATTGTCTTTCTCTTTTAAAGTTAACAGCAAAATTGGATGAAGTTAACGGTCTGAATTTAATTGTAACAAATTTTAAACCACTAGGTAGTTTTTAAACGATGAGTGTCTTTTTTTTGTTTTTCAATTATTTTACAAGGCATTTTATTACTTTATATACGTAACAATTATTTAATTATTTGACGTGAAATAAGATTACATCAAAAACTTACTATATAAAGCAATTTCTAATTCATTTTATCAGTCAATTCTTTTACTTTACAACACATATACGTTATAACAAAAAAATTAAGGTATCGTATAACGGAAGAAACAGAATAAACGAGAGGCATCAGAACAGGACATCTTCTAATCCTTTTATCATGAATGACAACACGCTAGCACTAGTAGAGAACTATATTTTTCGGTGTGGGAAGTTGATATGGTAAAGTTACATTAGTATTATTAGTTTTTTTTTGTGAAAATTAAAAATAATTGTGATTGAGCTTTTGCATGTGTATATATACTAGCAGAAAACCGGCGCGATGCGGTGGCACAAACAATTTCCAACATGACACTCAATTTCTATTTGTTTATCAATCCTTAACACTTTGGTAGTATTTCAAACAAGGGTTTACCTTTCAATTATTTTTTTCATTTATTATTATTATTGCTTGTTAGATGTAAAAATAAACTTGAATTCAAAAACATTACATGATTATTCTTTATGATTAGATGATTAGATGATAAACATACAACCAAGAGCATCACGACGGTTTGCGGTGGCGGTGGTGGTGTGGTGGTGGGACCGGTGGTTTGCGGATCTTGTGGGAGTCTTTGTGGGACTCTGAGGGGTGTCAGACGAGGGCCTTGGAGTGATTGGAGAGACTTGCCGGTGGGAAAGTCCGACGAGTCCATGCGTTGAAGATTGAGATTTGGTAAAAGTGATAAAGATGAAGATGGGAAAATGACCTTAGAGATGTAACATTTACATAAGTAGTTTTTTAGGTGAAAATTGATCAAAGTATTCTTACTCTAACAGAAAAAAATTAACAGAGGGTATCAGGAGTCAAAACAGTTAATAAATAAAACATGAAGTTGTTATATCAAAAGATTTCTTTTTACGCTAATAAGATTAAACGACCCTACCCACAAGGTCCAAAATATAATTCTCATAATAATATTATTATTATTCGATAGTGCGGTTAAACATTGATTTCCGATCGTCAACCACCACTACAACTCCTCTTCCCATTTCAAAATTCAGAGCGCCGGCGAAGGTCACCACCACGAAGATCATACAACAAAGTGTTCATTAAGTGTTCGATCTTAACAATCTGCAAAACAACAAGCTTTTATTGTTGAATATGACGTCGATTCAGGGGAGTGACGGTGGTTGGGTGGGGAAAAAGCCTCTCAGGCGACTTGGTGGTATGTCCGACGCCCTCTCCATTGCCGCTGACCTTGGGTTTACCGTCGCTCCGCCTCCTTCTCAGGTCAATTTTGATCCATTTGATCTTATTATCTTATTGTGTGGTTTTATTGTTTAGTTTGGTGATTCTAGGGTTTAGGTATGCACAATGCGAAAAAAACGTGAAGTGGTGGTTATTATTAGTTGGTTTTCTGCGTTTTTAGGCTCATACTTAAGGTTTTTGCAAAAGTCATTAGGATGAGAGCCAGATTTTATTTATTTTAAGATTTTGACTGTGGGCTTTGACATATTTCATGTTGAATAGTGTAAAGGACTTGTGCACTGCGTTGTGACATATTGTGGTCTCCTTTATATTTGATAATTTAGGAAACTAGGAATGGTCAAAGAGTTTCAATTCTCAGTTGTTTGCAATATATGGATCTGAGGTTGCAAGAGGATCTTTTACCTTTTTCACTAAACACAGTAGTTTGGTGTAATTGGGAAGCATGTTGATATTTTGGCAAAGTTTTGGATTTGTATATATTGAAATAAAGAAATTAAGAGGGAGTGGCTGCCAAGTTGTTGCTTATACTCAATTGTGTTCAATAGTCACAAATGATTGATATCGGTGGGTCGTAATAGGACAATAAGGAGAAATTAATGAGATCTCAATGCATAGTGCTTTGACTAACATACTCCTGGAGTGTTATTGGACTACTTTATTGAATAGAGACTATTTAAAAAAAATGCACATAGAGATCCTAAAAGCATAATTTTAACACTCCTTGTTTTGGGACCTGCAAACTCTAAGTTTGTCTTTGAGAAAAACTGATTTTGCTGATGGTTAAAAGCTTTGTGAACATGTCAACAAGCTGCTCTCCACTCTTGCAGTAGACAAGACACATGTCTCTATCACTTTGCACTTCCCTTAATAAGAAAATATTCGTATGAAGTGCTTCATTTTGGCATGAAATACAACTATACAAGATTGCGAGAAATTGCTATTGCAGCTTGATTATCTCATTATCCACAAAAACTCCAGTGCGTTTGATTTGTTTCATACCAAGGTCAACTGAAATTGTCCTTAGCTGCAATGTTTGATACACTGTTGTTGTCACTGCCACAATATCAGCTTCTGCAGACGATATGAGCCACAGTATCTTGCCTCTAATGCCCAAACAACTCATGTCTTATGCCTTCTGAAATTTGAGTCCATAGTTAAAAGTTCCTTTGATGTAGCAAACAGTCTTTTGGCTGTTTTTTTGATGTACTTCACGAGGACAATGCATGATTGAAAGAACATCTACAACATACAATATGTTGAGTCTTGTTCAGTAAGATACATCAAGAACCCAATTAAACTTTTGTAATAGGTTTTGTCTACCTTTTCACATCATCTTTGCACAACTGCTCTCTTTGGTGGGTGTACATATCTTTGAACTCGCTCATTTTAGAATTTCTTGAGAATCTCTTTTGCATACAAAGTGGGCAAGTGAAGACTTCATCTTCTTCTTGCCTGATCTCTGTTCCAAGAGAAAAAATCTTAGACCAAGTTCAAACATTTCAGAAGCCTGCTTTATTTCTAACTTGACCTCATCAATGACACAATGAGTTTTGCTTTGCTTCTTGTAATCAAAATGTCCACCACATAAAGAGAAAGAAAACCGTCATTGCTCTTTTGACATACAAAAATAACCGAGACCAAGCAAATAACCATCTATTTGACACCAAGCTCTCAAAGACTGCTTTTGACCGTAAAGAGCTTTATGTAGTCAAAAATAACCGAGACCAAGCAAATGACCATCTATTTGGGTTTCTTGATGTAAGTTTCATTTACAGGGACCCCCCTGGGAAAAATTGTAGTTAATAGATATTGTTTCAAGCCTTCCAACCAAAGCAAACATGTGAAGATATACAACACCAAAAAATTCGTGCATAACCTTTGACTACAAGCCGCTCTTAGCTTGTCACCAATCTAACCTCAGTTACCTTTCTACCTTGAGGTCTATCAACAAGCTCCCAAGTTTGGTATTTTCTATCATAAACAACTTGCATTTTTCCATTTGGAGTCTTCAAGAGCTCTTAAAAAATTGGCTGGTTCACTATCAGCAATATTGTATCTTTGATATATCAATGGGCTGATCAAATGCTCTCTGACTGGTCATACTCTCTTTCATCAATCTGTGAGTTTGTTGGTTGTGTGTCTGTGATAGGTTCATCATCTGCTATTTCATCTAGCAATTGGCTCGTAATTAGTGCAATGATCTTTGGGACTTCTTATTTCCACTCTTCATTTTTCATGAAAGACTTTATGACCCTTTAAAGCTGCATTAATAACAAGATCCCAAAGCATAGTGCTTTGACTAGTGAAAAATAAGACTACCTAATTGAATAAAGACCATTAAAAAAAATACATCCGCAGATCCTAGAATCATAATTTTAACAAAGCAGACACATGGACTAACCCACAGTCAACAGCATAAGCGTAATTTCCAAAATATATAAGAATAGGGATGCCTTACATTCTGGACTTGTAGTTTTACATCAGCTGTCATTGTTCATTGATCCTTGATTCATCTCTCATCTTTAAGACTTTTACAGTGGGAGATCCAAAACTGTATGTTGCTTTCACTTGCTAAAGTCGAATGAATGTGAGCGCTTTAGCCATTTCTTGTGTTTGATACTAATGTTTGGTAAATACAATCTCTAAGTTTTTGAATGTTAGAAAACTATAGCTTTGCAATGGTAATGGTGAGACATACAACTGCCAGAATCCAAAGTTCATGGTCTGTCAAATCATAGAATCACAGTGGTTATACATTTGATAGAAGTTATGTAGATGATGGTGGTTTGTCGTTTGATTCTATTACCAACGGTCTCTTATTTAGTTAAATTTCAGACTGCTCACTTTTCCCATTGTGTTTGTTCTCTGTTTAGGAAGACTTGCAAAATTCATCAGCCGGTGGTGAAAAGGGTGATGATTTAATACGAGTCTTAAGGGAACTTACCTCTGTACAAAGAAAAATTGCCGATTTGCAGGTTGAACTTCAAGGTCGCAAGGTGAAGTTGTCAATCCTTGGTTCACCTTTATGTTGCATTTTCATCTGATTGATTGTGAGTTATATGCTGGGAAAAGGAGGATTAACATTAAGGACTTCACTTTCTTTTGCTTCCATTTATGCTTACTGTATAGTTGTTTAAATCTATTACTTCATTCTGCTCACTTTGTAGTTGTTTAAATTGTTGATATAATTTTATAGATGATGTTGGAACATCATATTATTGGATGTCTTATGGTGCTTTTAAAGTGAAATCTAATGTTTTCTTGAGATTCTATCTGTTGACTCTTGGGACCAAAATATGTAAATCATATCATTTGTGTTTTCTTTTCAGGAAGATAAAAATGTTGCTCACTTGACACATGTGAGTGAGATGGAAAAGAAGATAGAAACTTTAGCAAGGATCACTACTATATTGAAAGATGTTATCCAGAATAAGGTAATACAGTTGGTGCTATAACTCCATTATTTAGTAACTCTTTAAGTGGAATTGGTGTTTTGGAGGAATTTTTGTTAAACTAGATAATGCCCTAAGATTCTTCATTGACATTTTGGTACTAAATTGTGGCATGCAACTTTCTATGGAGTTCATAGTTTCAAAATCAAATCACTGTAAAAGCAACTGGGAACCTTCAATGGGTGGTGGTTAACATCTGATTCCCCTCTAGCAGAGGTCTCAAATTCTAATCTAGCTTCCACTAGTTAATGGTTTCCGACCTTAACTTCTTGAATGCCATCCGCCCGGCATAAGCTGCACTTTACTTAGTCCACACTAGTTAGTAGGGTTTTGATGGGTCGCGTGTCTTTTTCCAAACTGGTTATCATGGTTACCAATGAAAAAGCCAATTGGCAACATGTTCTCATCCATTCTTTATTTCATTTGCAGGACCGAATTATAGCCCGCCTACAACAGCCATATTCATTAGATTGTATTCCTGTGGAAGCAGAATATCAGGTTAGTTGTCACAATTGCAAAAAATCTAATTTCTTATTTTTTATATCAGACATAATGCATATGAATCGACTGAAATTCTAGCCTTCTTTCCATGCTCAGCATCTCTTTGTTAATATATTGGAACATTTAATGATCGTCAATATGCTAAATTGCTAATCGTTTTCACATGGGATTTACAGAAACAATTCTCAGAACTATTGATGAAGGCTGCCAGTGATTATGGTCTTCTAACATCATCTGTTGCAGATTTCCAGTGGACTCAAAACTTTAAAGAGCCACCTTCAGTGTGGGGGGTATGTCTATGACAAATAGTTGTTTCATTAAATTACAATTTTTGCCCCTCTAGTAATTCAGAAGTTATGGATTATGTACCTAGATAGTTTCTATTGCACGGCTTAAGTCCTTGGTCCCTGAAACCAAAGGCATCAATCCATCTGCAAATGATCATATTACCATTCTCATCTTCTAGACGAATGAAAACAGAAACTTAAACTAGTTTACATGATGCAGGAGATGCTTCGGCCTATCCCTGTGGCGTTAGCATCATGCACAAGGTATTTTGAAGCAATGACGGCGATGAGAGAATCTTTTGCAACCCTTCAAAAACTGCGGTTGGGACCCTCTGACTCGCGGTTGAACATGACAGGTGGCAGCTCCGATTGTGTCACTCCTCCGCCTTGGGGAAAAGAATCAAGCTTTGATGATTTGGCTCTTACAACCTCAACTAATGACAGAAGCAGTAGCGATTGGGATGGTATGAGCAACCGAAGATTATCATGGCCTTTGGGAAAGGCAAATGGTTTATAACTGTTTTTGGGTTTATGTTATGATAAATCAGTGTTTTGCTTGTTGGTTGTGTGGTGTGTTTGTGTAATTTCCACCATGTTTGATGAGAAGAAAGGGCTTGATGAATGTGAGATTGATATGCGGTGTTGGTGTTGAATTTTCAAAACATATGTTCTAATATATTAATAGCAAATGAATTGTTTATCTGATCACTGAATTATATCTCAAAATAGTTAAACCGAGGCGTTTCTACTATTTAAATAAAATTCTTGCATTTTACATATAAGCTATTGTAAAAAGCCTCGCCGTGGGAGAAGAATATCGTCTAAAAAGCTAACTTTGAAATGTCATTGCCAACCTGCACGTTGAAGGTAAATGATTGTGCTATGTCGAGGGCGTTATAATATTGGATTTTAATAATCTCAACTTTAATGGTCGTTATTAATCTCAATTCAGGAAATGTTTACAGTCACTTCTAACTTTGAACTTATTTTCCTACAATAATCCCTTACTAACTTAGAGGTAACCCTCATTAGTATTTTTGATGAAATTGGGCAAACTTTGAGCCATTTTTCAACTCCAGCACGGCCTAATCTTAATTAGGTCCGTTTTCCATTATCTAGCCTCCGCCATCATCTGGAATCTACCTCCAACGAGTTCGGTGGTTCAAATCAGGAGGTGGAGATTGACGGGTTTTCGGGTGCGGAAGTTTCAAATTGACGGACTTAATGATAGATTTCAACTTCCTGTATAATGCTTTGGCTACAAAAACAATCCACGTCATCAAAAAAACTAACGGGATTAACTCTCAGTTAGTAAGGGATCATTGGAGGAAAATAAACTTAAAGTTGTAAGTATCTGTAAACATTTACTAAGTTAGGATTAATCTCAACCAATAATAAAACTTGAGATTATTAAAATCCAATAACCCTTAAAAAATTAACTTAAGAACGTTAATTAAATTAGCCATGTCGTAATGGAAATAAATCTTATATACATAAGGAAATGTTGCACGTGTACATTCGTGAGCTACTGGACCAAGGGAATTATTTGTCACACTATACGAAAGAAATTATATGTGACAAAAAAATCAAGTTAGGATTCATATGGATCACGTTGTGGTAGGTAACGTACATAAAAAGACATGGATTATTTGAAGATGACCTTAGAAAAGTTTAAACAATTGTTTAGAACCATTGACTGGTTTAAAAATAACGTTACGAAAATTTAAGCCAAAACATAAATAAAATAGACACGTCGTAATGTACAACTCGAAATTTTATAAAACATCGTATTTTAAAAGTTGTAAAATGACGGAAAACAAAAAAGACTATGAAAATAAACAAAACCTTGAAAGAGATTTTTGACGGCTAGTACGTTTGTGCTTTGATGACTTGTATATTATTATGTGCAGCTCCGTTTTAACTAAAATTTGCATCAAAACTTTGATAAAAATAAGTACGTCACTAACAGAATATTCTGAAACTTTATAAAACATCCTATGTTAAAAGTTATAGAGAAAATACAAAATTATTTTAAAATTATTTAAAGTAATAAAATAGAAAACTATAAAAGACAAAAATAATAAAAAAGAAAAAAACAAAAAGAGGAAAAAGAGCCATATGTGCATTAGTTAGTAGTACACTATGCTTGAGAGCTTACCTATATGGTTTTTAAGTAGAACTAGATTTTGGCGCGCGCGTTGCCTCGCATATGCGAGTTTTAATTTAACCCTAAATCAAAATCAAAATAAAGGTTCAAAACCATAAAATCAGTAAAATACACAAAGTAAAACACACCAAAACCCCAAATCCATAACACACCAGAACATATATAACCCAAAAACTAAATCAAAGCCTAACACCATACACAAAACAAGTGAAAATAAGAGTTAATTGCATGAAAGGTCCCCGTGTTTAGGCCGCATTTCACTTTTGGTCCCTAGGTTTGAAAAATTACAAAGTTGGTCCAAACGTTATTTAAAACATAACAAGAAAGGTCCCTAACATGGATGAACATTAATTTTTTTGTCAAACTTTTAAAAAATGACTAAAATACCCTTTTAAGTTAAAAAGAAAAAGGGAGAGAGGGACCAAGGGATGAAAGGAGAGACAAAGAAGTAGTGGGGGATCGATGATGGTGGTGCTTGTGTGATGGTGGTTGTGGATCGAAGGTGGTGATGCTTGTGTGGTGGTGGTGCTTGTGTAGTGGTGATGGTGGTGGTGGATTAGGAAGTGTTGGGGCTTATGTAGTGGTGATGTATCAGAAGGTGGATGTGCTTATGCAATGGTGGTGGTGGTGGTGATGTATCTAAGGTGGTGGATCGGAGGAGGAGGTGGTAATGATGGTTTCAAGGCATGAGAAAGCAACCATGATGGCAGGTGCTAGTGGTAGGAGGTGCGAACTTATGGTGGTGACAGACAGGTGAAGATGGTGGCAGGTAGTCAACGGTAGGAGGTGGTGCTGGTGGAAGAAGGTGGTGGTGATGGTGGTAGAAGGTGGTGGTGATGGTGGTGGAGTGGTAGGGTTAATAGAAAGGTTTTTGAAGATAAAGTGATGCGCGAGTCCCACCTTACAATTAACTTTATTTTTTAATAATTAGGGACACTTTAATCATTTCACAAGCAATTAACGGATTTTTTTAACGGCCATCTAAGCAGATGACCTTTTGTGATACAATTTATCAAACGTTTAGACCAATCTTGTAATTTCCGAAACCTACGGACCGAAAGTGACATCATATCTAAGCACAGAAACCTTTCATGTAATTAACTCTAAAATAAATTATATATATATGTAGTTATCGCACAAACGACTTTATAACATATGTTATGCTCTGTATTTTATAATCAATAAAAAGGAATCATGTGTACATAAACCTGTGAAAAAATGAAAAGTTAAGCACAGGCCAATCTTGACTAACCAAGCTAAACTCAAGTTCTAGATATTGAGATCCAAACAAGCTAAGCTCGAGCGTTTAAGTCGTAACCTAAGTCATTTAAACTCAAGCTTGGTTTTTACACCCAACAGCATTACAAGTACTGGATTAAATTGGGTGTTTACTAATCAAAAGTTTTTTTTGGTGGTTATGTTGTGCATACAAGTAACAAAATCTTTGCTCGTAGAACCAAACCAACACCACTGCAAGTCTGCAACCCAAAAAAACATTCTGGATGACAATACATTCTCTTTGCTTGAAAAACAAAAGTATCCGACTCTCAACGATAAAGCAACCAAACAATCTATTAAACCTAAAGTTCAAAACATGGTATCTCAACACCCACATCATCATTCTAATTCATCCTCCTGATCAGCTCATTGATGTAATTTTCACGGTTGCCAGCATCTCCACCTTCGACATAATGGTTTCTTTTCTTCTTCAAACCACCCAAAGGTGCCTTCAGTTTGAATGGCCACAGGAAGTTGTTGGCTTCTTTGAAATGAGGGCCAGCAGTCAAAATCTCATGAATGAAATCTTCGACACAGATGATACCGAACTTTCCAAGACCCTATTGTCCAAGAAGACAATTCGGTTAATGACAATTTTGCAGAGATTAAGAATTATGACAAACACATGAATAATACAAACCTGTTCGACAATTGAGTTGTCAGTCAAGGGGATTCTTTGTTTGTTAAGTTTTCCATATCCTCTCTTGTAGATCAACTCCCTCACGCTCTTCAAGTTCGGGTAACTGATAAAGATCATAAAATTAAAAGAAATACAAAAATTTAGACTCAAAATATGTTACAGGTGTAGAGGTAGATACCCGTAAGTAACATATGGCTCAACCCTGTGTAGCATGTTCAACGTGGCTTTGTTCACTTTCAAGAACACCCCATTGAATATCTGGTTAATAATAACAGAAACACAACAGTTAGAACAAAATAATTGTCAATATACTACAGAGTTAAAACATTTTTGGTATTCCAACAGCTTTAAATAAAAGGTTCTTTGCGATAAAATTGATGATATAAGATAACAACAGCCTGGTGATCCATTTTCTTTAAAAGAAATAACCCAAAGCTACATAAGCCAATTTAACTTGTAGTAAGCCATTTAAAGCCTAGATATTTAACATAACTGGAGGTGATAATCATATAAAAATCAATTCAAACTACCTAACATGAAGGTTCATGTTTTTCTAAAGTCAAGCTAAATAAACTATTCCAACCTAGAAATCAAATGTGTCGGTACAAATAATTTCTTATTGGTATATCAAAAATAAAAAATAAATCAAACCACAAACTATTATGCTCACTGTGAATAAATCATAATTCAACTGATATATAACATATAAATATCAAAATTTATTTCTTAAAGGTTTATGGACCAAACAACTAATTCTGTTCACCCATTCGGGCAAAAAGACTCAAGATGGTGTAAAACCAGAATGCAAAAGTACATAGCTTTTAAAACCCAGTGAAGCAAATAGTACCAAAACACGAATTCAAGTTTCTAGGCCAAACATTTCATAAAATGCACCCAACACTACGCACAAAGATCACATGTAATCCGTAGAATACATGTTCAGCTGAATCAAAAAACAACAAGATTGAACCGAAAGCCATGGTAAATCACCTGTCTCAGACGCAGAAGCTGCAAAATCTTCTTAGACTTCGGGTCCATGGCATTGATACTAAATTTTTCAAAATGAATTTTTACTCAATAACATATAGATATCAAAATCACACACAATGTAATCCAAACCATAATTATAAAGACCAAAAACGACAACAACACTCACCCTCGAATACGAATAATAAACAACATCTTCGCCTCCGGGTTCACATAAAACCCACCTTTCAACCTAGCCTCACGCTTCAGCTGAATCAACTCCTTCTCCTGAACCACAACAAACAACCACACATGTCAAATTCCCAACAAACAAACTCAACAACAACAACAATAGTAACAAATACAACAACAATCAATGATATGATATGATATGATATTATAATGATACCTGAGCCTCATACTCTTTGCTATACTGTTTAGCCCTGTTATAAATCAACTTCCTGTTAGCAGCATTCTTCTTCTTCAACTCTTCGGCCTCTTGCTTCTTCACAAGAGCCCATTCTTCGTTCCTCTTCTGCTTCTTCAACACAGATTCTGGAACAATCGATCCTCCCTTGGCAACTTCAGCCATTTCGTCGATCTAAACACACAACTTATTAATCGTAAGATCCAAAGTTTGTGATACACAACAGAATGTATATGTGATTATGATTGATGAGATCAAGTGATTAGGGTTTACAGAAGCATACCTATTGGAGGCGACGTAGGGTTACGGATATCTGTTGTGGTTAGATGATGAAGGGGAAATGAGGGATTAGGGTTTTGTAGGGTGTGTGTTGAAAAGCAAATGGGTTGATGTTATTCTTGGGTTTAAGGTAGCCCAATGGGCTTTTTCATACTACTTATTACTTAACTACTTGTTTTAATTCTTTAAATAGAGGTCCACAAAAACCGGGTCATAATCCAAACTGGGTCGGGTTGAACCTGCTTCGGGTCTTGGTCAACAGTTTTGTGCCAGGTTTGATCTGGTTTCGGGTTGGGTTTAACCCGGGTTCCTATTTTGTAATTTTAAATAATATGACAGATTCATAGCGGGTTGAACTGGGTCAGATTCGGGTCGTGGAAAACCCGCATTGGGGTATGAACTAGGAAGTGGGCAAACTGGGTTGAACCGAGGTGGGGTCAGAAAACCGGGTTCAATGTGCACCTCTATCTTGAAGGACTTATTGGGCTTTGGCTTAAAATATGAACCAAATACCTCTATGTTCTAGCCGTCTTAAATGAAATAGACGATTTGTTAAAATTTTATTCATTAAATTCTTGAATCTCAATAGTAAGTTATGAAGTAAATTATGTGTATTGTGTTGTGGCTTGGCCAAGTTATCATTTTCATTATTTTTTTGTTTTATGAATACTGTGGTTTATAATCTCCATCTTTTCAATCAAATTAAACTCACTAATAAGCTAGTAACTTAAAGGGTATTTTGGACTTTTAATTGAGGTAAAAGATATAGATACAAACTTACAAAAGGTGCAAGGCATTAATACATATAGTAAAAAAGTTGGATTGAGAGTTCATGGTGAAACTTGTCTAGTGAATAATTGCACGTATATATACAAATGTCTATGTAATAATGCTTTGAGACCGAGGATGCATGTTATTTTATAATGAACCATAAACATTTTTTAATATTAATCTAATCTATTTTTTATTATATACTATTGTCAATGTGGACTCGACCCATTGACCCTTTAAGAAGGGGTATCATTTTTAAAACTTATAAAAACACTAACCAAATGCCGTATGGTAAATAGAATATGAGTGTTAACAGTGGCGGAGCTTGAACCAAAGCATAGGGGGGGCGGGGGCGAAAGTAAACTATTTTAGGGGGGGCGGAATCTATTTTAATTAAAAAATTTCCACTACCGGACCAAAAATTTACACCTTCGAGCCGAAAATTTACACTACGGACGAAAAAAAGAGGGGGG
>BJCO01465503.1:0-14235 GCA_018326465.1 Flaveria floridana
AAAAAATTTTAACGTTCGTTTTGGACCACTAGTTTTACCACTGTAACTTTAAGTTACAATGGTGACGTGGCTTGCTGTGGACCACTAGTGGGGTTAATGGGTTATCGCAATAAACAAGGGTTAACATTTGATCCCTTCCCTATATTCATATATGTATATATATATATATATATATATATATATATATATATATATATATATATATATATATAGGGTTAGGATCATTACAGAACCACTTTTTATTTTCAGAACTACAGAACATTGATTTACATAAATGTATATTAAGTCTGGTAATACTTGACATTTTTTTACATATGTGTATATCAGACATGAACAATAAACTATAAAAAAAAATTAAATATCACCAGGTTTAACTTACATTTATGTAAATCAATAGTTTATAATTTACATTTATGTAAGTCAATGGTTCTTTTGGTTCTGAAAATAAAAAATGGTTCTGTAATGATCCTGATCCTATATATGTATACATATATGTATATATATATACAGATATATGTGTATATATATGTATAAATATATGTATATATATATACATATATATGTGTATATATATGTATACATATATGTATATCTTCCCTTAAATGGGACGGACCCTCCCTGGACCCTGCGAAAACGCGGGAGCTCTTTGCAGCACCAGGTACGCCCTTTTTTATATGTATATATATATATATACATAGATATGTGTATAGATATATATACATATATGTATACATATATGTATATATACATATGTATATATATATACATATATATGTACATATATATGTATATATATATACATATACATATATATGTATACATATATATGTATATATATATACATATATGTATACATATATGTATACATATATATGTATATATATATACATATATGTATACATATATGTACACATATATCTGTATATATATATACACATATATCTGTATATATATATACATATATATATGTTTTGTGGGGGAGGGGTGGTTGTTTGAAGGCTAATTTTATGGTTTATATAGAGGTGCTAATTTTGACAAATGGAGTGATTTGGGTTAAGTTCTATCTCTAGCGAGCAAAGAAAATAAAGTTAGCTAAAGAGGAAATGGCTCCAATGGCTTGAACAGGCCGAAAGTCTCACAAAATGTATTTCCAACGCATAAAACTTCATAAAATTGTGTCATTAGAAAACTTAGATTAGTATTGAAAGAATTAGTTTAGTAATTTTTTTTGACACCCTTGTTGTTTATCTCAATGTGGTTACAATTGCAGTTAGGGAAGAAACAAAAGTACTGATTGTGGCTACAATTGCTTGGGGACTAAGGAAATGTTCTCGTGCTATCATGCTAGTGCTAATATTTCTCATTGCAATGAAGCCCGGTTTCATCCACGCTTTGTACAGTACGATAAAATTGGATTGTTACTAACTTCTTATTATTAACTAGAATAACATGAAAAAAAACTCTAAATTTCTTTTAAATTCTGTTTCCAGTGATATTCTTTTTCCTGTATCTTTTAAGCCATGACATCAGCGACAAAGTAAGGCAAACCCTTCTTCTTTTGTGTGAAATTCATTTTGCCTTGCTGTACTCGCTTCAAATAACTCTCGTGTCTCAAGCTTTGGAGAAAAGTGGGTCCATGAGCTTGGAAATTTTATCTCAGTTAGGTAGAACTTTTTGACTGCTTTCGTCTTATCATTACATGTACATTTTGGTGGGTGTTGGGGGGTGTTGACCCATTTAATAATGATCTGGGTTGATTTGGATGTGTTTAATGTCAAACAAAATATAGTTAAAAGGGAAACGGGTCAATTGAGTCGAAGTCACCCATAGTCCTTTTTAATGCATACAACACCAAGTATTTTCTGAACTAACACATTAATTGGGATATGGAAGGCCTTCAGAACCACTAGGGCTGTTTAAGCCCATAGAGACAGATGGTTTTTTCAAGCATTAACCTGTGGTAGCAGGTCAAAATGGTTTCTTTAACAACTAACAAGTCAAGAAAGTTAAGAACCAAACACCATTAGAAAAAGTATTAAGTTTAAATCACTAAAAGTTGGTTAGTTTAAAATTAACCCCAATAGTTATTTACAAGTTTTCTTAAAAAGATGTAAAATGGGTATGCGGGTTAAAAATTGGTTCAGTTTAACTCAACCCCCTTTTGAGCCGCTGCTTAAACCGCTTGACCCACGGCCCATCCATCTTGCCATCACCAGACACATGGTTCATTTCTTTAAATTTGTGTTTTGTTTATTAAACTCTTGAACTGAATACACAACAGGTTTATATGGACATAATAGCTTGTGGGATTTTGTGGAAATAGCATTGCTTGCATGCTTCTGTGCAGTTCATAAACATGGATATAAATTGCTGTTTTCATTCTCAGCAATTGTGCAACACACGCCATATCCTCCAGTTGGGTTCAGCATCTTGAAAGCTGGTTTGAACAAATCGGTTTTGTTGTCTGTTTATGCCTCGGGAACTGCCACGAACAATGATGATAATCCATCCCAAGGTTTATACTTTTATCTTACATCAAATTATTGCAATTTCAGACCGCAACAATTAATTTTGAGTTTTTGGTAAACTGTATATGATCTTATGATTATTGTATGGTCAAAATAATGAGTCTTGGTTAATCAGTTACATACCAACTGCAACAAATTAAAATTACTCGTTTCCCGTTTAACAGTCTACTTTTTTTTCACAGAATTTTTCTTTCTGGTCATTTTAATATGTAAATAATCAACATAATCAGAATTTATGAAAGACTTAAACGTTTGGTTATGAGATTATCACAACTTTAAACAATAGAAGCACATCCAAACATTGCTTTCTAAGGTCTGTTTTATTACATATTATTACATGATTTTTGTTATTTAACATGATATGATCGCTTTAAGAATGTCCATCTAAACATCCCCAAAGCATTAATCTTATTCTGAGTCTCTGACTAGATTGCAACAATTACCTTGAAATAACAGATCCAAATGTCCATCTAAAAGGTGTTTGGGTAAACTGAATAATGGTAAATAATCATATATGGATTAGTTGAGTAAACATGTTAATCTAAGAAAAGTGATTATTGTCATAAATGTGAAATTATCTAACTATCCCTACCTTTAAGCAACTGATTACCCAATTATGATCAAGAAAGTTCAAAAATATACTCACATGTTTTATTTTTATCTTAATTCAGAGAGAAAAGTGGCTTCATATCTCAGTGCAGTTGGGCAGAAGTTTCTGTCATTATATCGATCATTTGGCACTTACATTGCGTTTTTGACAATACTCATCACTGTTTATATGGCAAGACCCAATTTCGTATCATTCGGATTCATTTTTCTTCTTCTATTCTGGATCACTGGTAGGCAACTTGTTCAAAAAACCAAACGCCGCCTTTGGTTCCCACTAAAGATATATTCAATCACCATGTTCATTCTCAGCTACATTTTAAGCATTTTCCCCACTTTCGAATCTTGGGTATCCACAAAGATTGATCTTTATGCATATTTTGGATACAATCCAGAGGGGTCGTTGCTGACAAACGTTTATGAATCATTAGCAATAACAATTGTCATGCAACTTTATAGTTATGAAAGAAGACAAAGCAGGTATAGAACATTAGAAGATCCTAGAATGCAATTTGGGTTTGTCGGGTTTATTAGACGGCTTTTAATATGGCATAGTCAAAAGATACTGTTTGCTGCTATGTTTTATGCTGCTATATCTCCAATAAGTGCTTTTGGGTTTTTATATCTTCTTGGTATCGTGTTCTGTTCCATTTTACCTAAAGCTTCTCGGATCCCATCAAAATCGTTTCTTGTTTACACGGGGGTTCTTGTGACAGTTGAGTACTTGTTCCAGATGTTGGGTGGATTAGTGGGCATGTTTCCAGGTGAAAAATATTACGGTTTGTCGATTTTTCTTGGGTTGAAGGTATACGAGCCTGGGTTTTGGGGGGTGGAAGCGGGGTTGAGGGCTAAAGTGCTGGTGGTTGCTGCCTGTACGCTGCAATATAATGTTTTCTATTGGCTCCAAATGATGCCTAGTTGGTTTTTGGGTGTTGGTCAATGGGAAGAACCTTGCCCGTTGTTTTTTTCTGAAGAAGACATGTTAAGAAATGTGGATAATAATGCAACGGCTAGTTCAAGTGGCGGAAATACCGGGATTAGAAGCAGTAGTTCATGGCCATCAGATGGTGATTCGGGAACAAAAACAGGTGTAACTGAGAGTAACAGTAGAAGATACTTGCTTGGGTACTTTTTGGGAAGTGTTAACGAGAGCCATAAATGGAACAAAAAACGGGTTCTTGAATTGCGAAAAGAACGATTCAGGATGCAGAAAACTTCATTGAAAGTATACTTGAAGTTTTGGATGGAAAACATGTTTATACTTTTCGGGCTTGAGATCACCATGATTGCTTTGCTTCTTGCGAGTTTTGCACTTCTTAATGTCATTTCGATTCTTTATATTGCATCACTTGCTGCTTGTGTGCTTTTAGGTCGCCAGTTTATACGAAAAGCATGGCCCTTTTTTGTGTTCTTGTTTGCTACTGTACTTGTGCTAGAATATTTCGCCATTTGGAGGAACCCAATCCCTTTTATTGAACCTGAACCAGAAACCACCATCAGATGCCATGATTGCTGGCGGTATTCTGTTCAATATTTTGGCTATTGCTGTGACTGTTGGCTAGGGCTTACTGTTGATGATCCGAGGGTGCTCAGCAGTTACTTTTTGGTCTTCATGTTTGCATGTTTCAAGCTTCGAGCAGATCGATTTGGTAGTTTCTCTGGCTCGTTCACGTATCGGCAAATGATATCTCAACGGAAGAATTCATTCATATGGCGGGATCTCTCATTTGAAACGAAATCAATGTGGACTATTCTTGACTACCTGAGACTGTACTGTTACTGTCATTTGTTAGATCTTGTTCTTGCATTGATTTTAATCACTGGAACACTCGAATATGATATTTTACACCTCGGATATCTTGCATTTGCTTTGATTTTCTTTCGAATGAGGCTTACGATACTCAAGAAAAAGAATCATATTTTTAAGTGGTTGCGGATGTACAACTTTGCTGTCATAGTTCTTTCGCTGGCATATCAATCTCCATTTGTGGGTGCTTTCAATGACGGAAAGTGTGAAACAGTTGATTATATCTACGAGGTTATCGGATTTTATAAGTATGATTATGGTTTTAGGATTACATCAAGGTCTGCTTTGGTTGAAATCATCATTTTCTTACTGGTATCACTGCAATCATATATGTTTGCTTCTGAAGAATTTGATTACGTGTTTCGATATCTTGAAGCTGAGCAAATTGGCGCAATTGTACGTGAACAAGAAAAGAAAACCGCCTGGAAAACAGCACAGTTACAGTACATTCGTGAAGCTGAGGAGATGAAACGACAGCGTAATTTGCAAGTTGAGAAGATGAAATCCGAGATGCTTAATTTACAAATCCAACTTCAGAGCACAGAGCCGGCACCGGCACCGGCACCGGCAGGAAGCACTGACTGTTCTCCTTTACGTGAGGGTTTAAGGAGACGAAGAAGCACCGACCCCACTACTTTGAATCTTGAAAATGAAGATGCGACTCCAAGGAAACAAAAATCTGATGCTTTTATGGACTCGTTTTATCCTTTCGAAAATTTGTCTGCGGTTGCTTCTCCCAAGAAAACGTCGATTTCTGAAATCACCGAGTTTGAAGAGGATGAGCCAGAGACGCAAACTAAAAAAAAGGCACCAAAGAGAGAAACTTCATTGAAATCCGCTGTACAGTTGATAGGTGATGGTGTTTCTCAGGTACAGTCAATCGGAAATCAGGCCGTTACAAATTTAGCAAATTACTTCAATATTCCTCATGAAAATTCAGATTCAGATGCTGATTCAGATGTTCCCGCTGAATCTTTAAAAGTTGATAAACACGACCAGACGGAAGGTTATATGGCTTTCAATCGTTCAACTTCTGTGGAGTCTGATAAAAGTGATTCACCAAGCATACGTTTTGGCCAAATCTTCCGACATATATGGGCACAAATGCGATCCAACAACGATGTTGTATGCTATTGCTGCTTTCTTATTGTATTTCTTTGGAATTTCAGCTTGCTTTCAATGGTATATCTTGCAGCTCTGTTTTTGTATGCACTTTGTGTCAACACAGGACCAAGTTATACATTCTGGGTTGTAATGCTGATTTATACAGAGTTCTACATCTTGATTCAGTACATGTATCAAATCATCATCCAACATTGCGGTTTCACAATCCAATCAGCATTTCTCTCCGAATGGGGTTTTCCCACAAAAAGGATAACATCATCATTCGTTATCAGCTTGTTACCTCTGTTTCTCGTGTACCTATTCACCCTAATTCAAAGCTCGATAACCGCAAAAGACAGTGAATTGGTTTCACTAACTCAGTTTAGTAGTCTCATTGGGGGGATCACGAATCATAACGAGCTTCTAGTGAATCCAAATTGGAGAGAAAACACACGAAAGTTCATTGAGCTTGTTCAAAGATGGGCAAAGTCGATCTTCAGAAACTGTGCCCGATACTGGAAATCATTAACCCAAGAGGCCGAATCGCCCCCATATTTCTTACAGTTGTCGATGGATGTTCGTTATTGGCCTGAAGACGGGATCCAACCAGAAAGAATCGAGTCGGGAGTTAACCAAGTTCTTAGACTTGTTCATGATGCAAGATGTAAACAATCAAACCCAACTACTTGCCCATGTCCCAGTGTTGTTCAAGTTCAAAGCATTGAAAGAAGTGAAGAAAACTCAAAAATTGCTTTAGCGGTTTTCGAAGTGGTTTATGCATCTCCACAGGAAGAGTGCTCTTTAACTGAAAGATACAAATCACTAACCCCAGCAGCCGATGTGGCGAAAGAAATAACCGAAGCACAAAATTCAAATCTTTTTGAAAAAGCTGGGTTTCCATACCCGATTATTTCGGTAATTGGTGGTGGAAAACGAGAAATTGATCTTTACGCGTACATATTTGGTGCTGATCTGGCTGTTTTCTTCCTGGTTGCTATCTTCTATCAATCTGTTATAAAAAACAAAAGCGAATTACTTGATGTTTATCAGCTTGAAGATCAGTTTCCAAAGGAGTTTGTGTTCATTCTGATGGCTATTTTCTTCTTGATCGTGCTTGATCGGATCATATATTTGTGTTCATTTGCTACCGGGAAAGTGATATTTTACATTTTTAACCTTGTTCTTTTCACATATTGTGTAACGGTTTATGCCTGGAACACAAAACCTTCACAACAAAATGCAGCAGGCTTCGCACTTCGTGCTATTTATCTCACAAAAGCCATTTCCCTCGCATTGCAAGCAACGCAAATACGATCTGGGGTTCCTCATAAAAGCACCCTATACAGGCAGTTTTTAACGAGTAGTGTTTCAAGAGTTAATTATCTGGGGTATAGACTCTATCGGGCCCTACCGTTTCTTTATGAGTTACGATGTGTGCTTGACTGGTCATGCACCACCACATCCTTGACAATGTATGACTGGCTTAAGGTATGTTTTGAAAGTGATTATCAATATATTATATGATCACCGAAACGATATTATATCGGTTATCAAATTAATATCACTGATTTCTCCGTGTTGTAGTTGGAGGACATAAATGCAAGCTTGTACCTGGTGAAATGTGATTCTGTTCTAAATAGAGCAAACCATAAACAAGGAGAAAAACAGCCAAGAATGACTAAATTTTGCAATGGCATATGCTTATTCTTTATACTAATCATCGTCATCTGGGCTCCTATGCTTGTAAGATATCAACTATTGTTGCACTTATAATAAAGGAGATTTCACATACTTTATAAACAACTAAAATATTACTTATGTTTTTTTGGCAGATGTATAGTAGCGGGAATCCAACAAACATTGCGAATCCCATCAACGAAGCAAGTATTCAGTTTGACATAAAAACCGAGGGTGGAAGATTAATGTTGTACCAAACAACTCTATGTTCAATCACCCCTTGGACCGGTCTTAACTCTTCTGTTGACCTTGACCCACACGGTTATCTTGAATCATATAATGTAAATGATATTCAACTGATTTGTTGTCAAGCAGATTCCACCAATCTATGGCTTGTCCCGAGTGTCATTCAAACCAGATTCAGTCAGTCAATTGATGAAAACGTGGATATGAAATTCAATTGGATACTTACTCGAGATAGGCCTAAAGATAAAGAAGTTGTGAAGTTTGGGCAAAATTTAGATCATTTGGATCTACCCGATCCATCAGAAGTTAAACAAGTTCTAGAAGGTTCTAGTAATAGTTTCAGAGTAAACAATACTTATCCTCGATATTTTCGTGTTACGGGTTCTGGGGAGGTCAGAGTGTTTGACCAAGAGGTATAAGTTTATATGTTATTTATATGTATTTAACTTTTTGTCACCTGTTTTTCTTGATGAATAGGTGATATTTTGCAGGCAACTGGTGTAGACGGGGTGCTTTTTTTGAACCGTGGAGAGTCCCAGTGGTGGTCTTTTATTGATGTTAGTTTGTTAAACACAAGTGTGTGTGGAGACTTGATGGGGCCCATGGCGATTGTCGTGTCAGAAGAAACGCCACGTAAGCATTGTGTGAAAATGTAGGTTCCTAAATTTGTGAGTTTTATGACATTGACTTGATGTTCTTTTTTAGAGGGTTTTCTTGGAGAGACATTGAGTAAGTTCAGCATATGGGGTCTTTATATTACATTTGTGCTAGCGGTTGGTCGATTCATAAGGCTTCAATGTTCTGACCTGAGAATGAGAATCCCATTTGAGAACCTACCTTCTTGTGACAGGTAACATCTATGATGCCCAATTATACTAATGTTTGTAATGGTCCCACATTGAACGGATCGATGTGATCCAGTTTCATGTGGGGATATTATTATTTGCTATAATGGTGTGGGACGGATCCATATTTATATGGCTCTGTCACACACCATGATACTAGATCAATTCCTTTTGGCGTTTGTTGGAAACTTATTTTTGGTGTATTGCCCAGGTTGATTGCGATATGTGAGGATATATATGCTGCTAGGGCTGAAGGGGAGCTTGGAGTTGAGGAGGTTTTGTATTGGACATTGGTGAAAATATACAGGTCACCACATATGCTGTTAGAGTATACAAACCCGGACTAGATTGTTAGAAAGTCAAATGTACCTAGTTGTTTCAGGAAAAGAAGTGGCTAACTATAGAATTGCTAACATTCAAGGTAAATCACAAGCTTTAGACACACACAGAGAGCGATAAAGACAGAGTGTGTGTGTTGTGTATTATTCCATACAATTAATCTTGTAACATGTTTGTGTAAAGTTCATACCTCAGGGCATCTTCTTTGTAACATATGTAACATAATTCTCTTGTTATCAGTTAATGAAAAGCGTCTTAGACAAATGCTTATTTGTACATTTTTACTTTCAAGTTGTTGGTATTAAAGCCACACGGGCGTTTAATGCCTAGTTCAACTTGTTTTGACGAAAATTCTCGGTCAAATAACTAGGGAAACTAAACCGCCATGTGGGTGTGTCAAATAGGCCTGTTTTACCAATTTGTCGATTTAATGGTTTAATCATAACGGTTTGAACCAACATTTTTTTGTTTCTTTTCTATTATCATATGTTCATAATATAAAAAATAATAATGATAAAAAGATGATGTGCAATTATAATAGATCTAAATTACTATACATAGTTTGAAATGATATACATATAGACAATAAAAGTTTAGCATCTGCTTAGTTTACAATACTGGTTCCAATTTCTTAACTTGACCGAACCATTAAACCAGAACACCACCAAAACCAAACACGAACATAAGTGTTTGGCTCTCAAACCAGCTGGCTTGTTTTGGTTTGCGTGGTTTCAATGGTTTTATGAACACCTCTAGAATCCCTGTAGCAAGTAAAAACTGGAAAAACAAACGCAATACAGCAAGTTCATTGTATTCATAATAGTCGCAGGATCATCAGCCTGCTGACTAGATACCATATCCTGGTTCCTACTGACAGCTCATGACTACAGCCACTTTACAACAGATTTGGATTCAGTTTGGCTGCGTCATAAACATAGAACTAAAACATAAAAATACCATAAAAAACATAATCCTCATTCATACTAAAACCTTAAAAACACACCCAGAGACCGACCAACCAGCCGACCAACAACCTCCTTTTTATGTTGATTTTTTCTGTTTCTTGACACTAGTACCCGGACTCTTTTTCTCGATATGTTCTGGAATTGTGTCAGTCATTACCTTCGGAGATGTGAAACAGAAATCAGAAGGTGACAAGTGGCTGTATTCCGGGTGTTCTTTGAGGTAGGATACAATTCCTGGAGCTGCTCTAACCCTTGTGCCATCGGGAGTGATATACTGCACATCCATTTTGGAGTAATCTCTTCTCAGAACAATAACTCTCTGAAAACCTTTTGGGGTTTTGGGGATGTTTGGTTTATCCATGACCCATGTCCTAGAAGAATCATACTCGATATCAGCAGGAGTATCACACACGATCCCTTCGAGTTTGTTGCAAACAAATGGATCTTCACTTTGCTTGCTTCTGAACTCTTCAAATTGATCTTCGGTCGGTAATGTCCTCCATTTGAAACAGTCGTTACATTGAACAGCAAATGTGTCAACTGAACTCTGAGGTGGGCCCCTTGATTTCTGCATAAATTTGGTTAATAGCTCAAATCAGATCAACAGATCCACATCGATATATAAATACTATCCAGTATCCATATAAAGCCAAGATATTAATGAAAATCTTATAGGTTTATGTCTAGAGATAATTGTAATTTCTACATATCTTAGATACTTCTATGTATTATACTTCTATGTTAAACACAAAACGAATTTTAAACAGAGAACTATAAAAAAACATAAGCGGTCGTATTTAGTGCTTGTCGGATCACGTGCGAGAAGGAAAGTGGGGCATAACCTTATTTATCACAGGTAAGGCAACATATACTAGTGTTTATGCAGTTCTCTACTTAAAAATTTGGTTCTGTATTGAACGTCCCTCTCGTAGGCATAACCTTATATATTATTATTTGACAGATTAACTCTCTAAATCAAGCAATGTAACCTCTTAACGGCTCTTTACTTCTTTATGTTTCACTGATATAGTGATAGGAGAGAAAAACTACAAACTTTCCATCTGTAAATCTCCAAATTCCTAAACAAACAAGCCCACACTAACCTAAATCCACTAAAAACCATGAGTTTTAAGGATAAAAAAATTATCAATCACAAGAGAAACAGAAACTCATGTTTTAGGTATCCTAATAAAAAAACACACAAAATATTCAACTCAAACATGCCATTTGCTTAACTGATACACGCTCATCACATACTTCTTATGATCTACAAAATTCACGTATCCAGCACCCAATTTACAGAACAAACATCACATAACCCGATTGCATTCGATGGCACACCTAGTATAAATCGAACATTACAACAAAATTCCCTCAAATCGAACAAACGTCACAATTTCCACAACATAAAGCACAGATCGGGTCCAAAAAACACGTACAACGTGTACCAGATTCTCACAAAACCCTAAAATCACATCGGAAACCCTAGAAACGCATCAAAAATCTTACGATGCTTCTAAATTCTCACAATCATGAATCGATGATGATAAAATAGAAAGAAAATTGGGGACTTAGATGACCTTAGCGGACGATTTGGGCGTTTTGTTGGTCGCCGGTGATCCGTTTGCAGACTCTTTCTCCATAGTAGCTCAGTCTCCACACGTGTGAGTCGCACCTGAAGCTACACTTCAATTTATAGTGGCGTTGTATTCCATTCGGACACAACTACTTTTATTAATAACGGGTCGAAGTTAGCTCGCGCGGTGCGGTGGGAATTCTCCGTAAAACGTGGTATTGGTACGTGGATGGAGAGAATAACATGTATCGTTGGTAAACATTTGTACGTTTATGGTAAAAAGTTAGACGGGCGTGTGATGTGTATCTAGTGAACCGACGAAATTAGTCGGTTTTGAATCAAACTGGTATTGAAACGCAAAATAAATTAAATAGATGGAGTTATTGTTTGATGTTATTAAAATAAAATATTAATAAAGTGAATTGTTCATGATGTTTTGTTTTTAGTATATATAGTTTGAATTTTTTACTGCAAACATGCACTATTTTATGATTACTTGATTTTTAAAATTGTCAAACTTACACTGTATAGTATTTGAACTCATAATCATATGATAAGAGAATATATCAGTTTGCCACGAAAATATTCCTCAGGGTTATTGGTAATTTGATAGTCTTTAGCCCTATGACGTTGTATGATAAATATAATTATTTTTTAAAGGTTAAGGATTTCAATCTCCTAGGAACATTAATGCAAATTTAGTTTTCTATGAACATTAATGCAAATTTAGTTATGTATTTAGAGAATGTGCGAATTAACAATTTCAAAAGGAATTAAAATATTAATTCACAAAATAACTATGTAATTATTTTGTTGATATTTTAATGTTAACTCGTCTTTTATGAAGTTTCTTGTAATGAAATGAAATATCTGTAAAATGTATCATGTCGAATTGTTAATAACTAGTTTGGCGCATGTGCTACGGGGCGGGGCACATAATATTTACGTATTTATAAGCAGTCGTCATTTGTAGTTGTATATTTTGAAACGTCAACACAACATACTTGTTTAAATTTGTAACGTCAAAATAAAAGAAAATTTTTTTGCATGCTAAAACTAAACGTCACAAAAATAAAAAAAATCTTAAAAAAAGTTGGGGAAAAAAGTTGAAAAAAAAAACAAATAAAAACATCCCCCAAGTTCAAACTCGGGTTGACGAGGTGGGGAACGTATTAACCAAAGGGCCTTTTGGTGTTAATCATCCCATAAATATCTTCACACACTTATGAAAAAGTGTATTATCGAAGAAAATAAAACTTAACTTAATTACAAAGTGACACATGGTAGAACCATGCAAATCAACCAATGTTGATGAAAAACATAAGACATCTTTATAAAATGCGAGTAAACAAAGCATTAAGCGTGTAATTAATTGGTTTACATCTAATATTAAAAATGTCTGAAAATTATCTAAACTCTCTTAATTTTAAAAAATCTAAAAGATTATCATAACGTTTTTCATGTTTAACTTAAAAAAATGAATTTATGTATCTTAGTAAAAGGGTACATCAGCTAAGTGTAGGTTTCATTAAGGTTAAATTCTATGTAATTACGTTTTAAATTTAGGCATATAAGCTATAATATCACCCGTATCATACACGTATTACATGACGTTCATAATCCTTACTTCCATAAACATCATCTCATCTTGTGATAAATAACCTACAATCAATCATACCTAAAAAGGGCTCACACTCTAATTGAACCTAGCAAATCTTTAAAACACCAAGACATGTGAACCCTGGCCAACTCGAAAATAAAGATTTGAACAGTCGTGACAGTGACTATGATTGTCTAATGATACTGGTTGTAAAAAAATCTTGACATCCATTTTATTTTAGCATAACATGAGCACATCATTTATTATACGGGCTAGACTTGTTAGTGTTTGTCAAACTAGTTAGACAACCAACATAAAGCTATTAGTGTTTGTCAAACTAGTTAGACAACCAACATAAAAGCTAACTGTTTTATGATGAGTTCATATTGCCCTATAAATTACCACCACTAAAAATATGCATAACCAAGAACTTTTGTTTTTTAACTTCTAATATTTTTTGTGATATATACATTACATTTTTGCCAGCTTTTTTAATAACAAGTTGTCTGTTCTATTTGACGGTTTGACCCCTAACCTGCTTAATGCAATGTTAAAATTTAGGATAATTAGAAATAATAAAAAAAAAACACCTGAGATAAAAAAAAAAACATGAACTACACTTACATTCTTATATTCCAATTTAAGTTTTCCAACTTTATGGATTTTATCATTGGTTCTAGTCATGAGAAATTGTCTCCTGCACAAAATGTAAGATAATCTTTATCTTTATATATAATAAAAAAAGGGTTTTGCCACTTGTCATCATATTAAACACCCTTTGACACATGTCAAATTCTTAAACAAATATTGCCACTTGTCATCATATTAAACACTCATTTAAACTCCAAAAATTTCTCTTAATTTGTTTCCCTAAAATAAAAAGTTTCTAAAGTTTGAATTAATATCATTTTTATTTTATATTCAAATAAATGTTAAAATGGA
>BJCO01465504.1:0-13911 GCA_018326465.1 Flaveria floridana
GGGTAGTAAGGTTTACTACTATGATTTGTTCTTGATGATTTGTGGTTGAGTTAATGTTTGAACACGGTAGTTTAAGCCGAGTACATTATTTGTTGGTTGAAAACTCTAAAATATGTGTGTTGCTTTCAATTCACTTGTTCCACTTTGATTGTTTTAGATTTCTTTTCATCTGGAAACGTTGATGTTGGATGGGATTGAGTATCACAAACATAGGATATGATTCGAGTAGTTCTTTAACAACAGTCTTATTCAATCTATTGTTTTTACCCAAATTGACCCGTTAAGCTTATATGAACACTCAAAGCAAATCTAAGTAGTAAACCTGAATCCGGAGAAGATTACCTTTTCACATTATTGTTTACAACTCAATTAATCATAAAGTTCGTCACTTTTCTTGATTAGTCATTTTTATTAAGTTTTTGTAATCAAGCTACAAACTTTTAGATTTAAACTACAAAACTTTCCACATATTCCCTGTGGACCGACCCGACTTATCCTAGCTATCTTAGGTGAGTTTGGAACCTTATAAATTGTTTTTGATTAGGCTTGACAAACCGATATCAGCAAGTCAAGCCTAAGTCAAACAAGGAAGGGACAATTTGTATGGTTTGTAGTGTGGATGGGGTTGTGAGCAAAGCCAATGGGAAAGGTGAGATTGGAGGGGTGTTAAGGAAGACGGACCGGATGATTGAGCATATTCTCAAGACCAGTTGGTGTGTGTGATTTGATGGTGGAGTTAGAGGTCATCAATGTAGCCTTATTACGCATTTATAGCATAATTTTTTTTGTTGGCAGTGGTATACGATCGAAATTGATTTGGTAGTGACTTCAAAGATTCTTAATGGCCGTGAATTGAGGATATGGAAGGCAGAAGGCACTGTTAGAGGGGCCAATATTGCAATAGATGTTAAGATGTTATAGCAAAAAGTGGCACAGACGAGGCTGAAGGCTCCAACCTAGTCTTATTGATATGAAGAAATGAAGAGAGGCAGAAGCATGGCATGCCATTAAGGTCTAGAGGTTGATTCAAGCAAATAAGAAGGCTTATTGATTGGATTATCCATATGCGTACTACAGATGCAACATCCCCCTATTCAAATCATGGTTCAGGCTACAACATTGATAATATGCAAGCTCAAACAATTAATTTACTGCTAATTATCAAGTTACAAATGCTAAAACAACAATCATCTAAATTGTTATCATCTCGTGCATTCATGAAAAATTGAAGCAGTTTGATCTTACATGTGATATGTTGCTATGGGTATCAGCTCTCCCATGGTATTTGCATATCTGCTAACTAGCTCCAAGACACCTGCACCTGTTCCAGATTGTACTGTTATTATATAATAACTTTACGTATGGTAATAAGATAACTTTACAGCTTTACTCACATAATCATATCCAAAAAAGACAAGAACTCAGCTTTATCGTGTTCTAAGCCTTATTGTTTGCAGATTGAACCTTTTCTAAACTCTCTATTAAGGAACCAAAATATCTGTCTAAAAGTGATAATTGTGAATAAATACAGCAAAAAGGAAATTCATGGTGCCCTAATATTTGCATCTGTTATATTTCTAAAATTCTGAATCTGATTATGAACACAGAAAGATATCTAATTATTTAAATGGAGACAATAACAATATGATTCGTAAGGAAACATCAAAAACTAATGAAATTATATCAACTAGTATGATGTATCCAAATAATCACAAAGTAATCGATCACTTAATCTAGGGTTTTGAAGTTGATAATGTGATTTGTCACGGAACGTATCAAAAGTCATCAAGTAACAAAGCGGGTATAATATAATCAAATTGACATGCAGAGAGTGTGTGTGTATATGAACCTGCTTGCTAATAACTATCGTCTGCCTTACGATGAGATCTGGTACAATCTTCCACCATCATTGATCATTAGCGAACTCTTATGAACCAGAACTCTTATTTGGTTTCTTTGTTGTTCAACTTTTGTTTTTCTTCCTTTAAGTTGGCTTTATAAAAGTGAATCAGATATTTTACTGGTTCGCTGGTCGGATCATATATAAGAAACGGATAAAACTATAATTATTTTTTATAAATATATGTAAAAATTACAATAAAATAAAAAAAATTACGTAAAATAACCGGTTTAACCCGTCCGGTTCCCAGTCCAACCGTTTGTTCCCGGCCAAACTATCGGTTCAACCGGTTGAACCGGTCTAACCACTGTTTTAACGTTAAAACGGTTTTAAGCACCGAACCGGACCGGATTGGAGTCCGGTTCCCGGTTGGACCGGTCGGTCCGGTCTGGTTTTCAAAACCATGGGTTTTATTAGGTATCTTCGGTAAAAAAAATTATATAATTTAACTAAATAGTTTTAGAGTTTTCAAAATAGTATTTTTGTCTATTTATTTAAAAAGTTTTTAAACTTAATTTAATTAATTGTAAAATTTTAAATATATTATTTTACAAGTTTTTTTTATTTTCTGAATAAGTATTCATTTTCACGGTTGATGTATTTTTGTGTCTTTAGTACGGTAAATTCGCTTTTTTTAATACATTTCACTTTAAATCTTATCAATCGTAAGAAAAGAACTTATTGTAATGCCACAAGGTTAAATCTCTAGTTTGTTTGATAAGGTGATAAAAATTAGGATTATATAGATGGTTGAATATATTGTTTAAACTTATAAGAATATCCACCAATTGTCAGGTAACCTAATGATAACAAGTAATATAGCCTTATAATAAGAGGTGGTGCAACGGTTTTTCTCAAATCATTAAGAGTTCATGTTTTGTTGTAAGCAATTTCATAGATTTATAAATAGATATATCGAGTTTGTAAACTCGTCCAACAAAAAAAACAACAACCACCGTAACTTATGATGTCTATTCTAGTTACAAAACTTATTCATCACTCATCACCACATCCACATACCAATACCAAACAAACTATATTCAAATACTCCCAAGACACAATCCAAAAAATTACCTCCAAAACAAAAACAATAAACAAGAAAACACACAACATACAAACACAACCGGAATGGAACAATTACAGGGTGTTTGAGATTCCTTTTCAAAAGTTATTTTTTGACTTATTGACTTGTTAAATAAGTTAATAAGTTAGTATGGAGTGATTTATTAATTTATGTTCCTCACAACCATCAGATTACTAAACACTATAAAATAACTTTTTAACTTTTTAAAAATTAATAAGTAAAAAATGAAGTAAAAAAAGCATTTCCAAACACCCACTATAATCCCGAAGTAAAGGGCACAGTGGTCTTGGGCAACCAATACCCCCCAGCGACAAACTTGTCGACGGTAAACTTGACGGCCTCGTCGCTAGAAGTGATGACACGATACCCTTTCCACTTCACCCTCTTCACCGTCGACGCACCATCCCCAACGTTCCGATACTCCCCATAATACACCGTCTTCACCACCGATTCATCGCCCCACGACACCCACCCCTCCGGTTCAATCATCCGGTCCAGCCTCGTCTTCATAACCACCGTCCTCGAGTACGCCCGCCACGGTCGCCCGAGGTACGTCCGAACCGCCGCCGTGACCCGGCAGTTGTGGATCGAGATTCCGGTGTTCTGGCTCTTGTCCGACCGGCCCTGGGCGGTCAACGTGTTCGTCGTCGTGGGGCCCTTGCGGGAGTGGAGGTTGCAGCGTTGGAACACCACGGCGGCGTTGCCGAAGATGAAGTCCACGGTGCCGGAGATGTCGCATTGGCGGTAGAATTGGCGGTTGGAGTGGACGTATAGGGTGTCTTGATGCCCCTCGATGCTGCATTCGTACAAGGCAGAGAGATCCGACCCGACCCGGAGGGCTACCGCTTGGCTTTTCGGGGCCGCCGTGTTGCGGATGGTGATGCTCCGGCATATGAATCCGTCTCCGACCACCGCTGAAAGTTATGACGAAAGATGGTATTTTAGCGACGAAAGATGGTATAACGGTCGCTAAAAACTAAAAACGTTATTTGGCTTACCAAAAAGTACGTGGTGGATTTAATACAATGCTAGTGACGAATATTGTACACCGGTCGCTAAAGGCCAAGAGTGGCTGATTTATAGACAAAGTTAGCGACAAAAAATGTATAAACCGGTCACTAGACCGTTATATGGCTTAAAAAGAGTGACTGATGTAAAAACAATATTACACGAAAACAACCATGAAAATTGTATATCGGACACTAAATCATTATTTGGCTTACCAAAAGTGGCTGATTTAAAGAATATATTAGCGACGAAAATTGCATACTGGTCGCTAAACAGTTATTTGGGTGGCATGTTTAAAGAAAATATTAGCGACCGGTAGCTAAACCGTTATTGGCTTATCAAGTGTGGTTGATTTAAAGACAATACTAGCGACGAAAATGTATACCCGTCGCTAAACCGTTATTTGGCTTACCAAGAGTGGCTGATTTAAAGGTGGTGCTGCCTCCTTTAACGCTTCTGCTTCCAGTTATTATGGTTTTCTTAATACCATCTCCGACAAGCATTATGTTCTTCAGTTTTGAACCAATGTCTATATATTCCTTGTAAGTGCCAGCTTTCACATGAATCACATATCTCCGGTTACTCGACCGCTTAGCCGCTGCAGCTATGGCGGCGCCGATGGTCTTGTAGTCACCCGAACCATCTTTATCCACCACAACATCAGCCTTGGGAGTTTTAGATTGCAACAACTTCCTGTCACCTGGCTTCACCCAAGAAGGAAATCCTAAAGTTTGAGGACTAGGTGCAGCGTATGACGAATCGCCTTCGTCGTTCATTGCGAGCGTATTGCTAATCAAAGACGATACGTTGTTATTCATTAACGGCCACATGTAGTCGCTAACGCCTAGCTCTTCGAACCCAGCTTTGCATGTCTCTAGGTTGGTGAGTGCGGTGCTGAGCCAGGTCTGTACGTCAACCTGGCTACACTTTTGGTTAGGATCAACAGTCTTGTTGATGTTGAGGATGGTGTTGTCATAAAGCTCTAAGCAGTCGGCCCAAGCTGCCTTCTCTCGCTCGTTACGACATTTTGGGCCTAGCGTTAGAGTGTGGGACCATGCGTGTTCTGCACGCTCTAACGTGACCTTTAATAAGGCTTTTACAAAGTCCGGCTTTTGCTTGATTGGACCATTGTTTGAGCTCGTGCTCAAAAAGTAATCACAGGATTGTGAGTGGGGTGTCTGGCTACACCAAGATGTAATTTCAGATTTTATGTAGCCACACACCTCGGAAGGAAAAACACCCGCAAGAAAAGTTGCTAAAAATAAAAATGTTTTCATTATAGTATGAAGAAAGGGAGAGCTTTTCGTTAAGAGTTAGGTTGTGTGGATTCTAGCATTTGTTGGGTTGCCTTTTATAGGAAGTGAAATTGAATAGAAGGGAAGCACCAACACATCAATTTCTATTTTTAGACATTCTTGTGTATTTCTATTTATAATTTTACCAACTTGTGATTACAAATTAATTGCACATCTGACTTAATATTTCTGTTTTACTTAAATTCATATGCTTGGTTGTTGGTTTACTGATGAAAATTGAAGTTGATGTTGTAGTTCATAAAGCAACCATTGCTGCTGGTATGTTGACTTTTCCTACTATGGCCATTGACTTTAAGAAAAAGTAAATTAAATCAAATATTTGCAAAAAGGGAACTTTAAAGCAGAACCTTTTTTGGCTGATGATTCAGTTTTGACCTAAATGGTTAAGAAAAGTTGACTGATTGTTGACTTTGCAGGGGGACTAAATCAAACCTTTCTTGTTGGTAATGTGGATGAGGCATCTCTGCAACTGGTTTAGTGTATATATAAATGCTTGGGGTATAATAGACCAAAACAGGTAATTTACTAATTTAGCATTACCAATGAATCAGTCAACAAAAAACACAACTCAACAGTAAAGCAACTTTATCTAACAGAAGCCCTGCTGAACTTAAAAGTTAAAACCATGATTCTAATGCGCATAAACAAGATACATATAACGATTTTAAAACCAAACCAAAATCAAAATCCTGCAGATCCTACTAAGGATGAGTATGATGCATTTTCATCATCAGGTCTAGACTTACGTTGTGATGCTTTTGCAGATGTGTGTGAGCTATGCGTAACAAGTTGTCCTGCTTCTAAATTGGCTATACCATACAGTTTTAGCTTTTGCCGTTTTGCTTCCTCCACGTCACCTTCCCAGCAACATTCAGACACTATTTCAATTGCATTTTCAAGATTTTCTTCAGCCACAAGGTCCCCGTTTTGTATAAGAACCAGATAAACTTGTTCAGCACACGCCTTTCGAATCTGTTAAGAAAAAAAGTGCAAAACATTCACTAAAACACTTTTCGTATAGTACCATCGAACAAACAAGCCAGAAGAATGGAAATCTCTTAAATAAAGCAGTAATGGACTAATGGCCCCACATACCTTGGGATATCGATGCGTAAGGAAAGACAGAAGATATGAGAAAGCTTGGATATTAATTGGTTCTGGAATTGAAGCAATGTATCCAAGTATTGCAATTCCAGCATATAACTTGGTAAAGTCCTTTGTTCCTTTCAACTCGGTAGCCAAACACTCCAAAACACCCCCACAAAATATTCTAGTCTGATCCTGGAAATTGTTGATGAATTTATATTATTTTGACACCAATCTACAGTTTTATGCAATATTGTTGACTAAAAGGTAAGTGGAATAACCTCCATGTGTAATAAGATGCTCTTGCTGAACAGAATATCTATAGTCTGAAAAACAACACATAATTACAAAGTTAAAAGATACTACTGGGTGTTATTTCATAAAAGTCCAAATGATTTTAAAACAATAGTACCTTCAAAGTGGGAACTATAACTCTGTCACGTCGTTTATACTTCTGAAGAACCCAAAGTATGTCATCAGATATACTCAACTCTCTGGAGTTCTTGTCACTCCCATCTTTAACTTTAACTGCTTGAAGATAATCTAACAAAGCACCAAGTGCAGCCTTTTTTAAAGAATCTTCTAATCCACCAATGGAAATTACTAACCCAGACATGACATATTTACTATAACAAACAAACTGAAGCAGCCGAATGAACCGAGGGAAAGAACAACTGGGTACCTGCAGGGAGGTATACAACAATGACCAAGTCATGTGGGTATTTTATACATAATATTTTTAGGCATTTTGTACTTTTCTTTTGACCCATTAGCTAAAAAAACATAACCCTTTTAAGAAATAAGTACGTCAATAAATGGGAAACAAGCTAGTAGCACTTACCCCCCACTTCAATTCATCTTCTTTAGGAACAATTTTTTCTAGTTTTTCTCTGTAAGGTATTTCAGGAACAAAAACAACTTCGCTGTATAAAATTCTTTGAAGAATTTTTGCAGCAACATCTCTTAATCTGTCCATCTTTTCAACCGCTTGTTTTACAAGGCCTCCAACTAAATTAGTTGCAATATTAGCATCAAAGAGTGATTCATTTCCTACTACTTTATCTCTCTTGCATAAAATGTAAGTACATTTCTCAAGCCCATTCATGGCAGCTGTACGAACCCATGAGCCCACATCACCTCTGTTATCAACAGAGTAATCTTCCAAAGCATTAAACAAACACTGCATTACTTCGGTTTTTATTGTAATAAATAGAGATGTGTAATCATGTGGTGGTAAACCAGAATAATCTGTAGTTGAAGTTAGAGTTTCACACACTGATACAAGTCCTTTAACAGCATTTACCCGTGCTTCAGCATCCCTGTCTTCTGGGTTATCCTAGTCACCAAAAAATAATCTTGTCATGTGAAAAGTTCATCTACTAGTACAGGTGAGAAAATTAACAACACTTTTTTTTACCAAATTGTTCATTTTTTAAATAAATTATTAGCGCCAAATATGATAATACAATAAAATAGTAGGGTCTGGGGAGGGTGAGATGAGGGCAGACCTTACCTCTACCCCTTGGGGTAGAGAGGCTGAACCAGGAGAGACCCCCTGCTCACAATACTTCTATAGTAGGAACATAAAACATGCAACATATAGTAGATATTCATGACATGTAAAATTAAATATGATAGTAGAAGTTATATTATTTCAGCAATAATATAAATTTAAGAATAAAACAATTTGTAGGTTTTACACATTAACAACACACAGTGGTTTATTATTAACCAGTTTGACCCATCAAACTAACTTGATCCATTTCATATTTAGCTTTTTCTTCTTATAAGTTTGCTCATTTGACACATTACAGATAAAACGGATCAAAATTGCAACCTCTGCCTGCAAGTTTCAATTAGCAGGCAGTCTCATTAAAAAGGTTTACCTCAATCACACAAGATTTGCAAAGCTTTTGAAGCACCATTTTCCATCTTGATGCAAGAAACTCAAAGGGCAAAACCCCTAATGCCAATGCAGATCCCCTTCTCACAGCTACATTCACATCATTCAACTGCTCCAGGTACTTAAGGGTAATATCAAAAGTCCCTTTATCATCCAACTTCGCAAAGTAAGTTGGAACAAATTGTTTGAAAGCGTCATTGGCAGCATTCTGCATGTATTAGTGAAAACAGGAAGTTAAGAGTTAAAATTGAAGAAGTTATTAGTAGGGAAAAGGTCCAGTAGATATTTTACCTGTATTTGACTGTTAGGATGCCTCAAGTTCTCATTAATAGTATCAAGCAGAATTCTTTTTATTTTTTCTGTTAAAGTGATGTTAACAATAGAAATACACTCGATGAATCGGGAAACTGCAGCACGCATTATCTCTCCACCTTTTCCACGATATAATCTTGCTTTCTCAATAGCTGGTACTACACCAGCAACGGCTTTCTGCTTATCTGGAATCAGAAATTTAAAGAAAAATGTGATTTTTTTCAGAAAAACATTAATCTTTAATAGTTGAAGATTACAATCTACTTACCATTTGGAAGAGTATAACCACAGCTATTTAGAGCTAATACAAGCTCACCAACTGCCAATGTTGCACCATGACGCATGCATAAATCAGTTGCAAGAGTGCATGGAATTAATTTCTCAAGCACAAAATTTGCAGAATATTCTGGATCATATTTCACAAGATTGGATAAAGCATTCGATGCAAGTTCTCTCAATCCTTTTTCCTGCAGCATTCAGTAGCTAGTTAGGGAAATGCTAAGAGATAACATATTTACTTCCTGACTATCATATTGCCCAAGAACATACCCAGTGACAAATCTTGTTAGATAAAAGTTCCTCCATGAATGGATAGAGGTAAGCATCATATTTGGCTATACAGACAGCAACATTAAGATAAGAATTTACTCGTGAAGAAAGTGCAAAATAATCAGCTGTATTCACGATGTCTATTCCGTGAGGATAGTTTCCTTGTCTACCAACATTTTCCTGAAAAGCAGCTGCAGCTGCTCTTCTACAATTAACCTGTGAAATTTGTTTCATATAAGGTTAAACATGTAACTCAGGTAATAAATCATGCAAAAGTGTTACCATGTACCTCACGGTCATAACATGCAATTATCAAAAGATGTGGTGCCAGCTCATCCAATATTCCCTTCATGTCAGTGTGATTATATGCACGACCGAATGCCCAACAAACATAAGCAGCAGCATCACGAACATGAGATCCAACACTATGTGGGCCCCTTCTTACATCATAATGCAGTGCCTGCATTAAGAATAATCATTTAGTTTTTATGAAAACAAACCAGATAGACTATGAAATCATTTTTTTCCAGATGTGCATGTCATGAAGAACCTTTATAACAACAGGTACAACTTTAGGTAGGCTAACAGGCAAAAGCAGTCCTCTACGTGCTAACTCAGCCAATGCCAAGCATCCACCATGCCATGATCCATCACCCTGCACCGAACATAAAAGGTCAAAAGGTCAACAAATCAAGCAGAAACCAACATACAAGAAACACAAGTGGATGTCTACCATACCTCACCAGGTGAAAACAATTCTAATACAGACAAAAAGACTTCCTCTGCTAGAGTATATGTGAGACGTGACGTTATACGCCCAATACCTTTTGCAGCAGACCAGCGAACAACGGTATCCTGAAAGTTGATGGTTAGAAATGTATATTGTAAAAGCAGTTGGTTTTTTGAACACCAACAGAATATTACATCAGTATAAAGTATAAACATACCGTATCTTTTAAGCCAGACAGTAGTAACTCGATGAACTCTTCAATAATATCAGGAACATCCATTTCTTCTTCATAATAATCATGGCCTGTATTGGATGAGGCAGAATTTGATACAGGACTACTTGGATCCGTTTGTGATGAATTTTGTGATATATTTTCTCCAAGTGTACTATGTTTACCCTATATTGAAATAACATAGGGCAAATATTACAATAATTCTATGTTACTAGAATGAATAATTGAAACTAATATATAATCTTACCACATAACGCCAGGTTGTTGGACGATGAGGCAGACAAGTGAGCCCCATCCGTTGTGCAAGTTTTATTAAATTTTTGCGAAGTAAAGGACTACGGGCTGCAGGTGTTGACTTTATCAAGACTGATGTGTCATTCCAAACAACAGGAACAATATCAAGTAATGCTTTCCGGCTTCCAGTCTACCATAAAGACCATAAGGTAAGTTTAACAAGAAAATGTAAACAAAAAACAAATAAGAACAAATAATTGTTCACAGTAACATAAATAGAGATTTAATAGAAGACCTTGAAAATAGCAGCAAGAGATTCTACAGCACCAAGTAACCGAAAATGATGTATTACATCTTCTGTGGCAGATGACAGAACTTCATGACTCCATGCAATAAAGCTGAAAAAGAGAGAATAACATAAACACAAAGCAGAAATCTTATCTTTGCACACAAGAAAACATAACATTTGGTATTTAATAACTGAAATTTCCTACAATTAAACCTGGTAAAAGCAGGCGACATGTCTGGACGTGTTAGAAGCTTTGAAAGGAGCAACCCAGCTATTGTTTGCATGGGACCCGCACTTGAAAGATACTCTTTTGAGATCTCTAATATCCTAGCCACCAAAGGGGGCGGTTCATTGGCATCAACAGATTGAGTATTTACAATACTCGTATCCACAGATGATATATCAAAAGGAACCAGCACAAGTATTGATAGCCACAATAATATAACACATTTGGTCTCCATTTCCCCTGTACTTTCTTGCCTCAATGTTGTTCCTGCAGTTGTGCCATGGCATTTCTCCAAAAGACAAACTGCCGGTTCTAGATCAGAAACTTGATGAGGAAAGAACCTAATTACAGCTTTATAACCACAAACTGTGACCAACGTATATATTATAATACATAAAGGCTTGATAATTTTAACAAGCTCGTTGGAATCTGCGCCTAGTTCAATTGTCCTCGATCGAACAATAAACATCAAGGGAGAAATTATGCTCTCCAGGTATGGTTCTAACAACTGCCCTTGTTCCTGATATTTGTCCATCTGTAGAAGTCAGGAAAAAGAACTTAGCATATGAAAACCGTACTCTTTTTTCCTCAGAAGTGTAATCTCTTATTTAGCAACATAGATATGAAAAGATAACAGTGGCATATTATGACTTGATCCATAAGAAGATAAATTACACACCTAAACTAAAATGCTACGATGATAGTACTCCACCAAATAAATTTATGAATTTACTACGCATTATGCACATGAGTTTATACTAAACAAGCTCCAATTCAAATAACGAGCATGCTTGCAGCTCATATCCATCCAGAGTCAAAAGTTCTCGAACAAAATGAAGTAAGTTGATTTCGACATAACATCAGACCATCAGTTCAGTTGCAATAAAGCTATTCATTAACATTGATCATGAACCAGTGAAAAACTGAAATAATTAGCGTATAATCAGAGGTAAACAAGCTCCAATTGCAAAACCTAAGCTAACAAACACAAATCCGAAATGCAGGTGAGTGATTAAAAATTACAATTGATCGGATCTTGTGAACAGATGAGAGATCTACGACTCGGCCGTTGGAAACGATGTCGTCAAGTATCGACTTGACGAGTTTCCATTCCTGAAGAAAGTATCTCTGAAGCACCACTTCTTTGGAATCGTGTTCGTCATCCTCTTCAATTTCTTCACCTGCAATTGAAGGTTTTGCTTTATCTTCTACTTCTCTTGACGCCATGAGAGATTATAGAGTGATGATCAATTGATCTCCTTCCCGCGCTGCTGTGCTTTGATTTGTTGATGTTTGTGTGTTGAAGAACTTTGGGAAATTAAAGCCCTTGTGTTTTGTTTTGTTTTGGTTCTTGGGTCTTCGTTCTTATTCGTAAAGTGTTTAATGGGTAGGCTTCGTTTAGTGTTATTAACCAATAATAATAAAACCATTGTGTTACTAGAATGACATCAGGAAAAAACGTTGCATCAATTTAAAACGTCGAGTTTTACTTCCGGAGGTTACATGTATACGTGATTAATATGAGTGACGTAAGAGTTTATGCACTATTGTAAGCGGGGTGCGTTATTTTTTACGTCGTGAAGGGTCATGTAAATCCGTCATTGCTGCATATCTGAAGCACCCTAAATGTTTTTGCTAATCGATTCCACTCAAGCACCTCAGTTGTCGACTCTCTGAACCACCACGTAGCCGTTTCCCTTGTTGTTCGAAGACTTCCGACGACAATGCACTTGCCGACAACCAAACTTTGGACGTGAAGTGGGCGTTCGCCATTGTTCTCAGATGTCTTTTGTGTTTTTGATGTGTGTATAAATCCTTTACGTATTTATAAATCTTCTTTTTTTTATTCAGAGAAGCTTAATAGTACACGTTATTAAAAATGCTAACAAAATTTATGTGTTCGGGCGTTTGAATGACTAAACGGTCATAAATATTTGAAGACAGACAATTTTCAAATTTTGAGTGACGAGATTTCTAAGTTGTATTTCTTAAGTTCTTTGGATGTAATAAATAGTCATGATAAAGTAGAGAGACCGCTTCCAAAGAGACCCCTGGCTCGATACAAAAGCTACAACGCTAGCGAGTCAACATATATATCGTACGTTTGATTATATGTTGACTCGCTAGCGTTGTAGCTTTTGTATCGAGCCAGGGGTCTCTTTGGAAGCGGTCTCTCTACCTATCTGGATAGAGGAAAGACTTGTCACCACCTACCCCTCCCAGACCCTGCTCTTGAGTGGGATATACTGGGTTTGTTTGTTTGTTTGTTATATATATTCAAGTCAGGTGAAAAAGGATGATGACCATAGATGTAATGCATGCATATATGGGAGTTCATGATCAATTGGAGAGGGTTTACCTCCATCATAGTTGTTGTAGTAGTGGTTTAAAGCGTAACCTAATTCATTTATTTAGTGTAATTTGAATATCTCTCGTTCTTAGAAGCCACTAGAAGGCATCAAGACCGTCTTCCATGGATATTTTTCATACCTTAAAAACAACCATGTGAACATTTATTAAGTTCTTCGTCATTAAGTGGAAATGTTTTTAAGGCATTAGTTCTTCCCTATGAATCTAAGAAGTGAGTAAGTGTGGATCCCGTGTACCATAAACATGGATATATTATAGAAAGAGAGAAGAAACGAGTGATTAAAAACAATTATAAAAATGGAGAGGATATGCTACAAAGGCTATATTTCCTAAAAAGGGTGAGAATTAATTCTGCCAATTGGATCAACTCATTAAAATAGATCAATGGTTTAAAAAAACGCGGTGGCAAACATGTAAATAAGTGGAAAACTGCTAACAGGCGGAGGGGCAAAAAAGTAATTTAACACAATAGTTGTTTGACACAATGGTTGTTTGACACAATGGTTGTTTGACACAATGGTTGTTTGACACAATGGTTGTTTGACACAATGGTTGTTTGACACAATGGTTGTTTGACACAATGGTTGTTTGACAGGTTGTTTGACACAATGGTTGTTTGAAACAATAGTAATTTAACACAATGGTAGTTTGACACAATGATAGTTTGACACA